>MQRK01206654.1:5660-23301 GCA_001938485.1 Girardia tigrina | reverse complement strand
ATATATATATATATATATATATATATATATATATGTATCCAAGGAATTTAGCAACCTATTTTTGAAGGCTTTTACTGAATCAATTTTCTCTAAACTTTGCACACTTACTCATCTTTGATGATAATAAATGATTATGTGAAAATTTGATCAAACTAGTAAAACAAAATAAACATTTTTTGCAAAAAACTTTAAAATGTTTTAAATAGACATGTTTTGGGTTTTTTTTCCTTCCCTGCTTTATAATAAATTTATTATAAATTTATTACAATAAAAGATGTGAAACTCTGATGATACTAGTAAATCAAAAAAAGTTTTTGCAAATAACGTTTTACGATTATTTACAAATGTTTAAACTGTATTAAATAGAACTGTGTTTGTTTTTTCCTTTCATGCTTTATAATAAATTTATTATGTTATTAGTAACTATTCAAAATTTTCCCTTCTAAAAAGATAACAAAAGAATTCTGTTGGTCAAGTAGAGTTCTGGCCGCATAAAGAATGGATATGAAAATGTTTTTTTGATTTACTAGTTTATATTTCAATTCCTAATAATGTTTTATATTAGTATTGTAATCCGTAAAAAATTCACACCCTTCTCAATTTTAATGAGATAATTATGATGAAATTCACAAACTTATATGTAAATTCTTTCAATAAATTGACTCTTATAATGCTGTAGTATATGGAACTTTATATCTAGAACACCATATGCTTGACAAACACATTAAAAGCAGCTTTTTCATGCCGTAACTTTCTTTAATATTGTCTTTATAACGACACTAAATTTACGAAGCTTATAATTTCCGAATTCATTGAACAAAATGTTTTTATTTATATTCTTTGAAAAGTATTTTATCATTACATATACTAAATACTCATATACAGTGCGCACTGTTTAGACACATGCATTCAAGATCATAGTCTTAACTTGCACTGAAGCAGGGTATGTTTTAAAGTGTAGTAAGCAATTAATATTTATTAATATCTATTAATATAATGTTCTTTGAATGTTTTTATTATAATTAATAATTGTAACACTCATTAAATAGCATTACTTTCTATAAAAACACGTGAAAAATTTAATGTAAATGATATTAGATACATCTAGATTAATACAAAACAAATAATAATTTCTAATAAATGGTTGACAATGTTCCTTTTTTGGAGTCTGAAGTTCATTTTAGTGTTAAATTATTATAAAGGAAAATCGTATATTATAATCTAAAAATGATTAAAATTTTATCAGTCATAAATTCTTTTAATCTCCAAAATCTTAGTGATGGATCATTGGAAAACTTAATTAAAAATAAATAACCGCCGTTTCTTTTTCAAATTAAAGTCAGGTTAAATGTTTTTTTTTAATTCGAAAGAGTTTTAAAATAATAACTTTTTATTTTATAATTATTACAAATTATTCATGTATGATATTGAATAATGTTAATGTGAAATTTTAAAACAATTTGTCAATTTGATTTTGAATTTAATAATAAAGAAATTTATGAAAAATATAATTATGTGGAATTATAAAGATTATATACATCAAGTTATTTTTAAACACAATTTACGAACATCAAAATATATCATCGTTAATTTCGACAAGTAAAAATAAAACAATACAATGACTTATTATGTTAAGTGTGACATGGAGCAAAATTTATATATTTCATATCAATCGCATATAATGTCATCATTTGATATAAGCTCGATGTTGTTTAAAAGGTACATCTTTCAGAATCAATATTAATATTTATTCTGATATTGAATATCTATTTTTCAACAGACGTTTTACAAAAAACATACGTAAGATGAAGAAGATAGGAAAAATCATGTTTTTTTATGAAATATGAATTTCAACTTTACTACAAAAGACTGCACACAGGTGATAATATAAACACTTTATTCCCAACCAAAATGGTTTGTTGGTTCAAAACATTTCGTTTTGGCAATTTCAACCCGTCAAATGAACAAAGTTGTTTACCTTAGACTCAGGTTGACGTTAATGATCTGAAAGCCACAGTGCAAGCAAATTCAGTTTGAAGTGCACCTGAATTTACTTTAATTATCGGTTAATCTAATCAAGCAATTCAGCAAGAGTAAAAGGCTGGACTGAAAAGTTGAACGATGCGCAAAAAGAATGCCGACTCAAGGCATATTTTTTTCTTTTATCTTGCAACAAAACGGAAGCAATTTTCAATCGAGTTGTTACCTGCAATAAAAAGTGGATCAGATACGAGAATTGTACACGTTCATCGCAGTGATTGAACCGAGTTGAACAACCACAACACAGCACAAAAACAACACTTATTGCAGAAGGTGATAGTGACTTTTTGGTTATATGACTCAGGGGCAATCTACCACAGCTTTATTAAACATGAAAAATGGATCGCGTATTATGTATACAGCATGAAATTAAAAAAAATGATTGCTATTAAACAACCGAAAGTCCTCAATGGATTGGTTTCAATTCTCTTACCTCAAACCACACAAATGACTGTGACAGAAACATTTGAAGTTAGAAATTCTATATCACCAATCATCAATGACCAGATTAAAAACCCAATGTTTTTCACTTTTCTTCACAATTTGGACTTCCTAGTGGGAAAACATTAATTATTAGAGGCTGTGAAAATTCTCTAATTCATTTACTTCGTAAACCAGGCAAATATAGTAAAGGAATAAACAAGCTACCGTTGAGATGACAAAATTGTATTGATAATCTAATAATTTGATTAAACACAAAACTTTTATTTGAAAAAATTGAATTTTAATCTCAGTAAAATTTTGCTCCATTTCATATTTGATAGCCTAATATATACCAAAGTGATGTCTATAAAACAAATATGTTATAAATTATAAAATTAGAATAGTGAAAAAAATTAAAGATTTCTTATTAATTAAATTTACCATATAAAAAAATACTTTTATCTCCTCACTTTTTTAATCTACTGAACTTCACTTTCTTTTATAAGATAAACATGTTTTTTTCAATTACATTCTAGGATGTATATGTATAACTATTTTGCATGCACTTAATTGTTTTGTCGTGTTTAAATGCCATCTTACACAAAAAAAAGAAAAAATATAATTAAAAAAACAAAAAAGGTAAATCTACCAAAGTTGGTCCTTTAAAATAAATTTTAGAGGAACGAACGTAGGATGAATGAATGCGGGTCGAACTGCTTTGTATGTACGAACGTGGGATGAATGAACGGATTCCCATAAAAGTATCATTCTCTGAAGGATTTAGAAATTTCAGAAACTCTTTTCTTTACAATTAATTAAAAATATTTGGATAAAGTCAATATCATTCAAGAGTTTTATATTCTATAAACTAACTTTGATTCACTTTATGAAAGATTGTATTTAGAATCACTGTTAATCAATCAATATAACTCATTTTTGATTTTGAAATACATTTTATTTAAATTTACATCCGACCACTAAACTGCGGCAACTAAGTGTCCGGAACAATTGAAACCTATGGAAGAGCAGAAATATTAACGTTTCTGCATTCAATTGCTCATTTGTATATCTCCTAACTTCTGTTTGAATATGCAAATCATATGTATTTTATTTCAATGCATTTTTATGTAAATTAATTTATTTCTACTTAACCGTAAATAATATGAAATTATTATTTACATTTATGAGCGTTGTTTAAAAAATATTATATTTTAAATATATTTAAAACATAAATATTACTATTTGTAAGAAAGAAAGGAAGAATTAAGAAAGAAGAAAAGCAAATCGTAAGGTTAAATCTAGGTTAGTAGTTGAATTATTTAGAATAAACAAGAGTTAAGAAGTGTAGATTTTACCTAAAGATTCGGCTTAATTAACGTTCAATAGGGTATATGTGAAGATTAATGGGTTTATTTAAATAATTCTTTTTATATTTTTTTTCTTTGTGTGAAGTTTTATTATTTATACTTAATATATTATTATATTGATAAATTGTTGTCTTGTTATCTGATTTTGAAGAAATTTAAATTTTAGATTAATAAATTAGTAAATTGAGAATAAAAGTAATCAGTAAATAAGGATCTTTTATTACATAAATATAATATCTGTACCAAACGCTTCTATCTCCTCACTTTTGTACTCTCCTGAACTTCACTTTCTTTTAAAAGATAAATAAGTTTTTTCGATTACATTCTAGGATGTATATGTGCAACTATTTTGTATGCACTTAACTGTTTTGTCGTGTTTAAATGTTATCTAACACAAAATTAGAAAAAAGAAAAAATAAATTATAAAAAAACAAAAAAGGTATTTATACAAAAGTTGGTCCTTTAAAATAAATTTTAGAGGAATGAACGCGGGTCGAAAGGGTTTTGGATAAACAAACGCGGGATGAATGAATGTGGGATGAAATGGTTTAGATGAACGATCCTCAAACCCTTTTATGATTTTAGAATTGTGTCCTTCATACTTTCTATTGATCTTTTGGATCTGGTTCCTTTCTAGTTCTAGTTTAATATTAGTCTCTATTTTTTATTTTGGTATATATTGATTTTATTGAACCTTTTTTGGAAATATCCAGACCATGGTAAGCGTACTTTTAATAGAGTAAAGATTCCAAATTATGTGAACTTGCCATTTGATTATAGAAATGATCGATTGTTACTAAAAAGCAGTTACTAATAGCAGTAATTCAGAAATCCGCCCCACGTTTTTGGTTAGGCATAAAATTTCTCACATGTCTAGAAAAAAATTATTTTCCTCTTTTTAGTGCATTGGTAATGCTTGAAAAAGTGGTTGTTTTTATAAAAAAAATTTTTATTAATAATATTATTATTATATAATTTTATTCAAGTTTTACATTCTTAATGCTCAGAAGTTAGTTTGGTTAAACTTATTATTTCTGGATTTTTTTAGTTTTCTTAATTAATCTTAATCATAAGGAATTTTATTTATATATTTATTTGTGATAAAATTGATGGGATTGTTTTCTGAAATCATTTATATAAATGATTTTCCAGATTATAAATCTTATTTAATAATTGAATAAACGATTAATTTTAATTTTTTTTCTTTAATAATATTTTTATAATAAAAATAAATTTTTTTAATTATTAAAATTTTAATTAAATTATTATATTTCCAATAAAAGAAATTTTGCAAGCCGGAAGACTAATCTGAAATAATCAAAGTTTTCAAATTGAAACAATAATTTCCAATTATCTTTCAATGAATCGTCAATTAAAGAATAAAAAACTTTTGTTATTAGATAATCTTAATAATCAGATAATACAACGATTATAGTTTTTTTAACATCAAGGTTTTGAAATAATTCATTAAAGAATTAGGTTTTGGAATTTTTTAAAAGATCTATTTTTTCAGTCGTAAAGATTTAGTTTCTTAAAATATTCAAAAAATACTTTATCATTAAAAACAATTTTTTTACAAAAATATCTAGTTATTTTAGTATTGATCGAATAAGATATATATAGAAATTGGTAGAGAAAATAAAAAAAATAGATTTTGTTAACCCTCAAGTTGTTAATTTATTATTTTCTTTCTGAGACAATTGTGTTCAGAATTTTTCTTGTGAGATCCGAGTGGATAAAATTACTCATCAACATTAAACTGGTTGGATTAATGGAAATAAAAGTGACATAAAATAATATATCACATTAGACTTTTTTTATTAATCTCGAACGAGAATAAAAAAACAACGCCGATTACAGAATTTTAGATCAATTTTAGAAAATGGAATTTTTTAAAAATCAAATATAATCGAAGTAACCAAAATCTGACAACATTAAATATATAATTAATATTTATTAATGTCATTAATCAATTACGTGAGTATATTAATATCCATTAATTAACAGAAAATGACTTCAAATTAATAAATCTTTATTTCATGAAACAAAAATATCGTCTTTTAATTAATCGAGTTTTTCATTCTGTTTTTTTCCATGAAGTACCGATTTGATGTTTAATTAATTTTTGGCAATAATCAATTTTATCAAATTAAATTCAGAAAATTAGTTGGGAATGTTAATTTTCTCAAGTTGATGTTACATGTAAATTTATGTAAATATAAAATTTTTGTTTTAATGAACTTGCATTGTAAAATTACTGGTATCAATGGTGGTATAAATGCGAAATATGTTGATTCACTAAATAAATTAATTTATTTTTCATAGAAAGATATTAGATTGTAATAAGAAAATTTATTAATTATTTAGTTATTTTATTATTTATCAATCTGCGACTTATTTTGAATAATAATTACTTTAAAAAATGTAACAGGGGGTAATAAAATAATGAGAAAGTATGTAAATTTTATAATATTTTGTGAATATTTAAAATTCAAATTTGTCACAACGATGTCTGTAAAGTTTTCTTACTTATAAAACCTCTTGATAACATATACGTAGTGCGTTTATTACATATCCGACCTAAGTTAAAAAAATGTAATAGCAAATCTGGGTCAGAGAGTTTAAAGAAAAATCAGGTCAGCCAATAGAAATTTTTGACGCAGTTGATGAAAAATTGGAGAAGGTCCAAGAAGAGAGTCTAATTATCATGAAAATGCTGTCAACGAAGTTGAATATCAGTGTTGGTACAGCTACGCCAAATTGAAATTCATGTATCAGAAAACTGTGCTCCAAATTTGTAACCCGCTAATGAAATGATGCGAAACCGCATGGATTGCTGTCAGAACAACTTGAACCAGTGAGACTAGCATGGTAAGACTTACCTGGCAAATTTAATTACGGAAGATGAAATCCCATTCAATTTGTATTTGCCATACACAAAGTATGAGTTAGCAGAGAGGAAACTGCCTGTAGAGAAGCAATCTTTGATGATATGAACGGGGACAAGTCAAGGACGAGTGATGATGCTTTTCATTTTCTGGGATGATAAAGGTTTTATTCTCATGGATTTCCAGGATAAAGGCATCGCCATCAACGCTGGATATTACAGTCAACTTGTGGCTTACAATTTCAGTACGAATACTAACACTATCTTAAGTATATTTTTATTATCTTAGATTTAATAAGAAGATCGTTTATATTTTATTTATATTTCATTGAGCTTTTCATGTTTCTCAAATGTATTGTTTGTATTTAAAATTCAAATTATTATGAGTACCAATATGACTTTTAACATTTTTATTATTACAACAAGTATGATTGTCCTCAGGACAATCTTTGTTAAAACTTTCTTAGGATTGCACCAGTCCATTAACTAATGGCTTTAATCTCATTATCTGAACAAATGGAGAAATAAATAATTTCTTAAAATATTTACTCAAAATTTATTGGATAAAAATTAAAATTTATTTTAAAAATATCATTTGAACTTATTTTTTTAAAAATATTAAATAAAATTAAAAAACTTATTTAAAATTTAAAAATTATTTTAAATTATAAATAAATTTAAACATTACATATTTTCAGATAATAAGAATTAAAATATTAATCAGCCATGTTGGTAGGAGAGACACATTTCCAAATCAACATACAACATTCAAACAAAAAACAACAAACATTCAAAATATTCCTCACACAAATTATAATTTAAAAGGATTTTTATCAATATCAAGTATATTTGAATAATGATTGATTTAATTAGAATATTTCACAAAATAATTTAGTTATGATGAAAATATTTTGATAAATATTCTCTTTCCATCTAATATTAAGTAAAATAAATAAAAAATAGTATTATTTTTAACTTTGCTTAATAAAAGCATCTGGAGTTTGAAGTTCATAATTCTAGTGAAAATTATTTTCATTTTATATATAATTAAAAATTTTTAATAACTTTTTTTCAGTAAAAATATTTTATTAAGTCACGATAACTCTTGTTATCTCTAATAAAAAAATAAAATTTGTATAAGACTTGTCAATGAATTGGAGAATTTATTTGAATAAGTTGTGTTTCCTGATAACAAATCCAATAGTCTTATTCAAATTATTGTGTTATTAAAAAACTACGGAAATTTATCAAGTTATTTTGTTAGAATTTTACGGTTATTCAGCTAAAAGAACTTTAATTAATTTTTCTTAACGTATTTATATTTTATTTTTACAATTCTTAAATACTCTATGAAGTACACGTGGTATAAGATGCATGCACTCTACAAGGTACAAAAAATCTTTTTCTCGGATAATCGTAATAATGTTGTATTTAGGCACAAAATAAAAAAAAATCTCTATTAGGTACACTTGTCATTTTTGAGTTGACAATAGTAGAGAGATTTTACTATACTTAAAAAATATGAACTATATTCAAAAATCCATGGTTTGTGATATTTGAAAAATAAGATATACTTTCCTTTAACATTATAGCATGTTATATTTGCTATCATTTTGTCATTACCTTTCTTTTTGGCCTAATAATATTTTTGTTGATGATACATTTACTATTAAATTAAATTTTTAAATTTAAATTTAATTTTAATTCATTATTATTTGTTTTTAATATTGTGTTTTTAAATTTTTTAAACCCTTCGGAATAACATAATATTAAGAATATTTTACTATTTCAAAAACTCAAAATATATTAATAAAAAAACATATCAGGATAGTAATTAAATTGTGACAGATTTAATAATGAATATTGGGTTCTTAATCAAAAGACGTTGTCTTTAAAACAAAACTTTATTTCTAATGCAACTTTCATTATTCAAACAAATTTATGAGGAACAATATTTCAGTTAAATGAGATTTTAAAATTCTAAATATAAATAATAATATCGATGTATATATATTATTTTATTCAATTTTGCATAAATCATATTTTGTTTTTGTTTTATTAATTTTTACAATGTTTATTAATTGAAGTGTAAATTTAGATCTTTAAAAATATTTTAATGGGCATGTCCTGTAAAAATTCAATTCCTAAATAATATTTTCTTTAATTTTAAATCATTCAATTATAAATTATTTTTTTAATAAGACTTGCCGTGGACAATTAACTTTTTTTATGAAACCTTATTTCATTTTAATAAACTTAATTTTTTTATAAAAAGTTATTTCATTTTAATTAGTAGAACATTATTTTTAATTTATCTCAAATATAAATATGATTTTTAATTTAAAAATATAAAAAATTTACAGTTCACCAAAAAGAACCCCTAAGAATGAACATAAATGTAATTTCTAAGATTAAACATACATTAAAAGACAAAATTAAAAAGACAAATTAAAAACAAAAGTAATTTAATATAAAAAACTCTCAGGTGCACACTTTTTAGAGAAACTACTTGCTTATGAAATTTTATGACTATGGCGCTCATTTTTTTGAACACTGCGGAAAAGTAAAATTTTTAGACAAAATAGGCCGCGATGCAGAATCCGATTTTTATTATAGAAATGTTTTTCTTTTACAGATCTTTGATCAACGGAATTTCTGGCGAAAACCATTCATGCTACTATCGGTCAAGTACTTGTCTGCAGTTTCACTGAGATGGGAATTGATTTCAACAATGTCTTCGTCTTTGTGACTGACATTATGAAAAAATGTTTCAGTAACATCTTACATGGCTCTTTCCTAACGCTATTCCTTGCTGGGAACACATTATATCCCTATCAAGCAATGATGCTGAAATAAGATGCCTTGATTGTCGTCATGAAAGCTGTCATCAAAGCTTCTGGTCGTCAAGCGCGCTATATCACCTACCAACGTAAATTGAATGTTAATCAAGTTTCTCTGTCTCTGACGTCTTTATGCGATTGAACTTAGGGCTTTCAGCGGCTGAATACCATGTCACATTTATTTCTGTATTTTACCTTTGTGGAGCTGGAAATCCAGCAGCAAGGATGAAATGTGAATCTTTGACATCTGCAGGAAATACTATAAGGGGAAATTTTGGTTAAACTGTACCTGGAATTGCACTTTCTCATAGATCGTTTGTTCACTCTAGCATCATTTGAGGGGAAATCTTTTAAGACTAAGGACTTTCTGAACACGTTCTGTAACATTTAGGCCTACATGCGAGCACCTGATTTGTAGTATTCCACATATGCTAGTCAGATAGTAAGGATCATGACCTTGAAAAAGCTTTCAAAATATGTTGACAGTGACAAACCACCAGAAAAAATCCTTTCAAGCAATTCGCATCTTCTATCTATAGCAAGTTTCACTCCTCTCCAAAGATTTGTTGGAATATATTTTGGAACTGTCAAGTTTTGCTTTTGCCTCCAGTAACTGACCTGTCTATTTGAATATCTTCAGCAGTAAGACTGTTATGGTCGATGTTGCGACATTTTGGCAAGGACAGACTGCGTTGTTGTCTGCTCTTGCAATAGCTTACCTTTACATTCCCATCATATTGGTAGATATTTAAAGCATTTTTTCAAATGTAACAGTCTTATGTCGCCTATGTGGTCATCATTGACTGAATCCAATTTATCAACCTATGCGGCTGTATTTTAAAATAACGTGTATCAGGTTTCCCTGTGTTGTGTTGCTTTTTAAAAAATTGTAAAAAATTATTACTTTTAAAATGAGTTTTAATTTTTTTGTATTGTGAAAATTTGTGTATTTTAAGTGTGTTGTTTTAAAAGATAAATAAACGTTATCAAAAATTATATAGTATACAAAAAATCATTAAAATTTGTTAATGTCATTCATTCCTTATTCATTCAAAATTATTATTATTATTACATACTGTAATACCATAATTACAATACACTACGTTTTATTCGTTTTCTGGAAACAAACTCTCGTACTGATTGCAGAGGATGTAGTCAATTTAGAAGACACCATCCATTTATCTTGTAAAACGTAGGAACATACGAAACGACAATGGTTTACACAATGTATATCATTTGGATAATATATAAATTATGAATTTTTAATAGAAACGAATGTATATTGATGCAGATAATAATTCAGTGCCGTGAAAATTGGGACATTTTGCTTCAGAAAACGAGGATCCTATTTATGACTGTTTATTTTGATTAGTTTTTTATTATTTTAATATTTATAAGATATTATGAATATTATTTTTTATGGTTACAGAAAATATATTCATTAATTTTTACTGATATTGTTATTTTGACTAATTAGCAACACATAAAAATATTATTTACATAAAAGTTAAAAGATCGAACAAAATTTATTTTTGATAATTTTACTTCCTATTTTCATTGAAATTTTTAATAGATGGTAAACAGAGTCGCGACTAATTGTTTTTATAAACTGGGAAATTGAAAAAGTCTGATAAAGTAAAAAGCTATCTCCTTAAATAGGAACCTTTATTCTTAGTATTTTAAATAATTATTAATTTTTTGTTTTATAACTCCATAAAATATTTGAAAATTTAAAATATTTTTCTATTTACATTTTAATTATGCAATTGCATTTTTTCTGATACGGATAAATTAATCTTGTCATACTTTGATTAGCCATATCTGATTAAAAATGAAAATTAATTAAATTAATTTTTACTTTGAAGTTAAAGTTTAGTTTTATTTAACATTTTTTATATTACTTTTTTTATTTATTCTATAACATAACTTTTACACAATAATTTACTTTGTAAAACTTTTATTAGATATTATTTACCATTTACATAATATTTAATATATTTGTTGTTCGGAATTCTGTTTCTTTAATTAGTCTTATATTAAATAATTAATAAAAGTCAAAATATAAAAGAATGTTTAAAATTTATGTTTATTATCTTTTTAAATGAGGTACTAGTTGATGGAATTATATGATCGTAAATTATTCAAGAGACATTGACAATTATTGAGAACTATTAAATTAACCATAGAAGTTAATCAAATACATAAGTATCTGAATTATCAAATAATTGGAAAACATTTTTTAACGAATAACCTTTTTAAAGTTTTAAAGTATTGTCATCAGAAAATTAAGATTACTTGACAAATTAATGTAAAAATGCTATTTAACTTTATGAATATTTTCAAAATGTTTATTTACATATTTAAATCAACTATTGAAGTTTTTGTACATCATTTTTCTTCTTGTTTTCTTTTACTGGTAAATGTTAATTAGATTATTATGTAACGTTTATTCTTGTTTCTTTGAATTGATAATCACGAAACATTTAAAGTCTTAGTTTATTCAAAATCTGACTAAAAGTATTAATTATTCAAAAGTATACTTTCACTCTAAAAATTAATTTTCTGCTTACAAACAATGGATACCAAATACTGCATATATCACCATTATACTTCTGTAAAATCATTTCTTTTCCAAATACTGTTTTTATTTATTTAATTTGGTTTTCATCTAATGAAATTGAATGGTAAGTCGATATCTAATGAACAATTTATCAATTGTTTGAATAATTTATAAAGAAATTTAATTATTCATTGATATTCACTTTATATTCATTTCATTTATATCAAATCTTTTTCTATTTTTATGATTAATTATGATAATTATTAATTTAATTACCTTTAATATTTCTTTCAACTTAAATATTAGTCAATGTAATGAATAACAAATACATTTACTGATAAACGTTTTAAAGAAAATTAAAAAAAAAGTAAAAGAAAAAGAATAAACATACTAGAAATATGAATCGTGGGGTAATCCATTCTATCAGAATCATAGCCTGGCATCACTTTCTAGTGATCGTGAAATTATTGCGTTTTAACCTGAAATCAAGTAGCAGTAACCGAGTCAAGAATGAAAAATTTGGTTATTCTTTTAAATATGAACAAGATTTGTTCACAAAAGTCAGGTTTGCTTCAATCTTGGAATGAAGATCGCTGCTGATGAGCAACTCTTTCTAAACAAAGCTCGGTGCCCTGGGACATTATACATTGTAAGGACGTCTGACAAATTTGGAATAAAGTTTGGGTTTGCTTCTGATGTGGACACCAAATGTAGTGTCATCTTGTCCACACATATTATTTTAACAAATAAATAATGGTATATAATTTTTACACCAGTTGGTTGCTTGGACCATTACCGTTCGGGGAGCAACTCTAGACTTCCACCTCAAAACGGTTGGTCCCAGGCAGCCTTATACAAATAAAAATATATAAATAAAAATTATAAGAAACATTGAATAAAAATTAATTTAAAATAAAAAATCGATAATTTGTTGGTTATTTCGTTGGATTTAAAATACTGGAATTAGTATTAATGATAATATATTACTATGCCTCAGTAATCGCACAATTCGAACATTCTCATTCTGTTGGTAAAGATCTTGTCGAAAATCTCGGAACCCGAATCGATGAAGTAATTACAAAGGCGAAAAAAAACCATAGATCAGAAATTATAATTTTGAATTGGAAATTAAAATTAGACATTATTATACAATTTATCAAAAGTCCGAATTAGAAATTATTTTTTTGCAATAAAAATAAACACGAATATTTGAAATTTTTGCTACCCTTAAACAACAGTCAGGGTATTGTAATCAGAAGTTTAAAAACAATTGAATCAAATCGTCAAGTAACAGCCAGCTTATAGGGAAAATGAAAATATTAAAACAATAATTGAAATAAAGTTATCTATTATTATAGAGAAATTATCCGTTGGTCATCCATAATCTTCTTTTGAAAGTTTTTTACTAACGGCATGGTATAACATCTTTCACAAAGTCTCTTCTTTTAATTCTCGAAATCCAGACTTTGTTATCTATTGCTGTTTTAATATTGTCTTTCAGTTATTTATTTTTTCTTCCTCTTCTAATATCTTATATTTGCTTTATTTTATTACTGTTTGTGCTTTGTACAAAATTAATTTGTTTATCTAATAATAAGGTTCTTATTTTTATTTTTCATTTATTCGTCTCGTTATGGATTGTTCCACACTGTCTTTATTAAATATTTTAAAGCTTTTTATCAGCATTAAATTTGCTTGGCTCATTTTATTGAATGAATATGCTTCTTTCACGAATGTCTTTCTGTGACAGCATTACTCAGAATGGGTTGAAACTTTCATCTATATCCAATATATATGTATTCTATTATATAGATATTTATTCTATTATATAGATATAATAATTATAATAATCATTATAATAATAATCATAATAATAATAATTATTATTATTATAATTGCTGTGCCGCTTTTGAGATCGTGAGTTGTTGTTGTCATATCGTTAGCCTGCAGAAATAGTTGTCCAGACCGACGTGGAAGTATATTACTGCTGTCCGTTTGGGATTTTTATCCCATTTGCTGAGTTGTTTCCATGCAGAAGACTTCCTTGAAGACGACATTTCGCGTGAAATATCGGGTGTCATTCTTCCTCAGCTCAGCAATTATTAAAGCACGAATTTTGATGAAAATTTAAATAAAAATTTCAAAGTAATTTTCTCTTGTTTTGTCTAATTTTTTGTAACAAATATAAAGTTATATGATGTTTTACATATTTTAAATATAATTTTTTAAAGTAATTATCGAAAAAATTTCCCTAAATGTAACATTTGCTGCCTTTTAATTATTACTTCTCCAGTGATTCCACAGTTGAAAAGTTAAATGATTTATATTTTGCATTCAACTGTTGCTGTGTAACCCAAAGGGAATTTAAATGGATATCATCATTATAATATCAGTATCAACAAATAATTTTATTTGTTAAATTTTGAGAAAAATAGTTCTTATTTCACAAAATATTATTGGTTATAATTAACCCTTAAACATGAAGTTTCTATTTATTAAAAAATTATTTCTATTTTTTATAGAATATAAAACATATTTTGACAAGACTGGAAAGTTTTTTAGAAGTGAGACATTATAATATAAATATTATGCATTAAATAAAGAAGTCATTCTACTATCAATATTACTTTTATAATAAAATATTAATTTTAAATTTTATAATACTTTTTATATTTTAATTATTATTTTTATGCATATAAACAATTTATATGAAAAATTTTTTCTTCAATCTGTAGACGTTTGTAAAGACATGAATAAAGATGTTTCATTAATCGTTATGTGATGCTGTTTCAGAATTTAAATACATTCTTATTTATATTTTTGGCATTTATTATTTATATTCAAATGTCCATCTTCTCTCCTGTTCAAAGACAATCTCAATATTCAATTATGTTCAAAATTTGTTATTTAAAGACTTAATTGTCGTAATTTTGTGGATCTATAAAGTTGCAGCTATATTTTTTGTGATATTTTTGTAAAAAGTTGAAACGTTTTTACGATATTTTGTTGATAAAGTGAAACGATTATTTTGAATCAATTTGCTCCGTTTAAATTGACAATTTTTGTCTGAATAGAGTTATTTTGATTTATTAAAATTTTACTGATTGTGATTGTAAAACATTGAATTCAATACTTTTAACGATTATAAATTTAAATAATGATATAAATCATATTTTCATCTTCTTTTTATCCACATATAGTTTGATTATTGTTAATAATGATAAATCTTTCATATTTTTTCTGTCGATTAAACCTATTAGTTGTTGATTTTTTCTCCTTTCAGTGTTAAGTGAAATCAGATTTTCAATTTTTTTCATAAATAATGATGATTATCTCCAAGGATATTGTGACATTCCTGTTAAAACCAGATTTTTCATTTCCGTCACCTGCCGTTTCTATTGGACCAAAATGATGTCTAAGATTATGTGATCTCACATCTTCTTATTAATTTTTATGATATGTTAAATCACAAATTTATGTGAATGAACCTCAGACGATTACTGATCTGAAAATAGAAATTCAGCAGATAATCAATGAAGTAGACAGAGATGTCAATGAAAGTTTATCGTTAATTTTAAAGATCAGAAAGGAAAAATCGTTTTAAATACTTGATATCATTTTCTATTATTAAATTGAGGAACATGTTAAATAATAGAATTTTTAAATCTGTGTACCTTATGAAACAAATATTAAGTGACTGTAACCCTATATATTTATTAGTTTATTTTTAAGATTTGATTTTCAATAATCATTTTCTATAATCATTTATAATCATCTATAATCATCTATAATCATTTTCAAATATTAAATCGAAACTAAATATATTTTATAAATATTACTTAAAAAGTTTTAATGATTTTTTTAAACTTATAAATTGATATGCTAATACCAATGATAATAGTAACATTAAGTAATTATTTTCTCTTTTATAATGTCGTTGTTATTTATACACTAGTTTATTCCATAGTAATTCAACTGAACTGTTATTATGAAGTCTATAATGTTTTAATTATTAAACTCATTATTGTTATATGCGGTATCATGGTTGACTTAGTATATTATTATTTTAAATAACACTTATGAATAAGAAAAACACAATTATCAAAAGATTTGTTTTAATGTTTCATATTTTTGTGACAACAATTAACTAGTGATTTTAGATGATTTTTATGTTAGAAAACCAACAGTAAAACACTTTTTACTAAATAAAATATACGAAACGAATTATTGTGTATTTATTGAAAAGAATATTTGACTTTTATGTGTTTTTTATTAGTTTTAATATTTTGAAATCCCGAATATTTTTTAATAATATTTGTTTTAATTTTATTTTTTCTTGATTACTGTAATCGCAATTTTAAAATTTTTGTGTTAAACATTTAAAAAAATATAAAGAATAAGTGCTATTAAATTTATCAAAATTTATTTTCTGTACTATTAATAGCGTTTTTAAAAGCAAAATAATCATTTTAGGTAATAAAATGTTTTAAACATTAAAAAAAAACAAATAATTGTATTATAATAATTATTAATTCATTGTTATGTGAAATATAATATTTATTGATGAAAATTTCAAACGTTTAAATTAAGTAAAAATTATTATTTATCAATTATTATGTTACAACCTTAAAACAAGTAATCAACAAAATTCTTACTCAAATATGATCGATGTAGATAAAAGGTTATAAAAATCTTTAAAATCGTTCAATTATATATTATATCTATTTTATTTTATTTTTTGGACTAAAAATGAAACAAAATTTTAAGTTTATCTGAGCATGATTGTATTAATGGTAAAATGAAAATCAGAAAAAAAGAACAATAATCGATTGAGATATTTGAAACAAAACTTGAGTAGTCGTTTTATTATAAAACCATTTATTATTAATAAAACCAGAATTATTCTCAAAATTTTGTAAATCACTTTCTTCGTTCTACATTTGGTAATACAAATATATTATATATTTTATGTATATAATTGAAATTTATTTTCATTGAAATTTTTTAATCAGTACAATTTATTTTTAAATTATTACGATTGATTTAAATTAAAAATTAAAATTTAATAAATATTGTGTAATTATAAATGTATCGATTAATCAAGTCGATTTGAAGGAAGCTACTCTGACTAAATTTATTATACAAAATGTGTCTTACAAAACAATGCACGAAATTATTTCTCGAAATAAGAAACGAATTTGTTAAAGAAAATATTGTCAAATAAAGTCTTTTAATAATGAATTTGTTTATAAAGAAAGTTTTTTGAGGTTCTACATCTCTCCATAACGAACAAATTTTCAAGGCCCTTTCCTTTCGTTATTGATATTAGGTTGGTTTAAAAACAATGGTGGTTTTTGAGCTTTATACTTTGTTTATCTACTTTGATATGTATATAAGTTTAAATGCATTAGTGTTAGATATTATTTGAAATCTTATGTCTAGCTGTATATTCCTATAGCCATTATTAACATATTGCTGTTATTTTTTTAGAATATTTACGGTGCTAAATTAATAATGGAAAAAA
>MQRK01206634.1:5760-35411 GCA_001938485.1 Girardia tigrina | reverse complement strand
TTGAATCATTTTCATAGCATGTAGACGTTTACTTATGGCTGCTTGAGTAACATTTAACTGTTTTGCAAGCTCTTTCTCTAATTGAGTAGAATCTTCCTTCAGTAATGATTCCAAATCTTCATCTTCGAATCTTTTTGGTTGACCGGAACGCTCTTTGTCACTTGCGTTGAAATCTCCACTTTTGAAACGTTTATACCAGTTCTCGCAAGTCTGTTGAGTTGGTGCATGTTGACCATAAGTTTCTTCAAGAAACCGAAAACTGTCTGCAGCTTTTTTCTTTTGATTAAAGCAAAACAGAAGTGCTTGCCGCAAATGCGGTTTTGTTGGTATGAAAGTTGTCATGCTAAAACGTGATTAAAAATATGTTTATGATGCATTTAAGGTCAATGACCTACTTAATTTTAATGCCTCGATTTCAGCACTTTAAAAATCTGTACGTACGACTGTAAAATAATGCTTATTACAAAGGTTACACCATCTCTTAGAAAATCCAAAAAACTAAGTTATACACCTAATACATGATAATTTGATCTAATGAATATCTACTTACCATCTGAGTTGGAGAAGCAAAATCCTAAATACTTTTTAAAACGCACATTTCATGTTTCGCAACTTTTGTGGCATCTTCAGTTCTGTATTTAAATAAAAATTTGTTGTTTATTTAGTATGATGACCATTAAGTCACATCGTGTTACATCAAAATACTCTAATATGATTGGAAGAATCACTTTGCACATTTAAACTAGGTAAGTAATTGTCCTTTCATAGTTGTGATCAAAGTTACTGAGTTCCAGGACATTTCAAAATGTGATCCAAAATTGAGCTTTTTCTATTTGATTAGATGTGTTCTTCAATTCTAATACAGAAGGGATGATTTATCTCTTCAATGTACAAGGATTCACACTTGTTACATTTATATACACTTTTGTGCAAATAAATCTGAACACTATCATATTTCATGAAAAAATCAAGTATATTTGTAATGTAGTAACAAAATAAAAACTTTGAGTAAATGTTAATATTTAATGAGTGCCTCTCTTGCTTTTAAGAGTAATTTGATGCGCTTTGGCATTGATTTCACAAATTTTTGACATTCTTTGATTTTTGGATCATTGTGCCAGACATAAAAAACTGCTTTTGAAACTTTCTCTAAGGTGGTGCAATCCATTTTTCTCATCCATGTTTTAGAAATTGACAATAAATTGTCTATTAGGTTGATGTAATGTGAATTTTCGCGCCAATCTAAACTATCAACTCTATTGTCAGCAAAAGATTTACTCACCCTCTTAGAAGAATGGCATGGGACACGGTCTTCCTGAGAAACTGGATTTTGCATTTGTATTCTCAACAACTCTGGAATCAATGTATCATGAAAACTTTGATATATGTTGGACTGTTCATCATCTTCTGGACAGGAACTAATGATACGTAACCAGAAAATGAGAAGCAACGTCAAAAAATTTGCTTTGCCGGAAATTTTACTGACTGTTGAATGTGAGCAGGAGAAAGTGGCTCTCCATCTGTTCTGTGGACAAACAGATAGCACATTGTTAAGAAATCTGTTATTGACTCCTACTTGTATGCTTAGATATTGTGATAACCTTACTACAAGTTATCAATGGTAAATCTAAAACTTTATATACCTAAACACAATTTAACCTAAAATAAGCAAAAATACAAACAAATATTTAGAATTCAAAAAATAGATCAATTAAACCATTGAGTGTATTAAACATAACAAGTACTTATATAGAATATTTATTCTGAACATTTAAATAAAGTATTGGTACCAATATACATTCAATTAAACAAATGAGAAAAAACTGAACAGTGTTCAGATTGATTTGCACAAGGGTGTATATCATTAAACGAAAATATTCCTCACAAATTATGATAATAGAATGACATTTTACCTATATTTCAGTATTTTACGGACGTGTTTACGGTTGGAACAAATATGAAACATTAAAATATCGTCCCTTATAACATCGTTGTTATTGATTACTTAATTTTGAAACTTTCAAGATTGAGAAATTCGAATAAATGATCCTAATTCCACTTTTTATGTTGAAATATTTTAATAAATAAATTTTAAATCTTATTTCTAACTTGAAAATGGATTTGTTTACCTTAGCAAAACCGATTTTTGTGAGACATTAAAAAATATAAAGGAAAGTATTAAATTCTTTTTTTCTGTAGAAATTTGTTCGTATACCAAAAAATAACATATTTTAATTAAGATCTCTTTTACATGGTTATAATTTGTTAAAATTGTTCATCAACTCAACGCCTGGGGTACGATTTTTATTAGGCAAGCCAGTCAATGACCCCCGGCCAATTTTTTAATTGTTCTTATTTTGCCGAGTTAGCAACTGTATTTCGATTTTATTCACTATGTACAGACTTTTTTAATTCGAACAATAAATGGACAAATATACGGAACTCGTAAAGGAGAATTTATATGTGGTTTTCTTCTTCTTATTTACATGATTTGTAAAATTCTTGTTTAAACTCATAACAAAATAATTGCGGAAAATTAATTTTAAAGAAATTAAAAGATTTGAACACATATTTGTCTATTTGTTTCTTATGACTAGAATAATCTCCTAATTAATCCAAGTGATCTTCATGTACCTTGAAACACCCCTGTATACCTGTAATTTTTAAATTAAGTTTGAATGATTCTCAGAGGGACTGAATTGCACCGCTCCTCCTAACCCTTATCATAATCTTAACCAAATTCACTGAATAAGTGAAATAGGGCACACTTTCTATCTTTGATATCAATCTATTATAGTTTCTGTTTGAGGAATTAAAAAAAAAGAAAAAAATATTTATTTTATTAGTAAATTTAGAATTTTTTTATGCGATTCATTTGTTTAATGTCAGCGCGTTTTTGAATTTTGAATTTGAGGAGCCATTTGTTATTTTCTTTTTGTGAGTGTTAACTCGATTAATAAAATTATTTTTGGTGCAATTCGTTGTTTTGTTTTTCGTTGAAATTATAAGTCGCCATTGAAATGGAATTATTTTGAATCCAAATCATTTCAGCGGTAAATATGAATTTGTCTGATTTCAGACTGACTGACCATCATTCGAGAATTTTACGAAATTCACTGCGTATTTTTTACTATTCGATTGGCAAAAAAGAAAAATGGATTTCTGCAATTTTATTGATTCATAATTTCATAACGGTTTTGATTATTTTGTTTCGAAATAAAGACAGAATATCGAGTAGTTTGTTTGTAATGATGGGTGGTTTTGTGTTTCATTCAAGTTACATTGGTTAGTTGGCCGCTTCCGGTTGGAAAAGTTGTCCAATCGTGATTAATTTGATATTTATAATTATAATGTCGAAAGTCCACGATCGAAAGAAATCCATTCACGGCGGCGAGTCGGAGATAAAAGAATTAAATCAGAAAATCAAGAGAATTTCGAGTAAATTAAAATAAATTTTTCCACGACCCCTCGTCCGCCCCACGACTACAGGGTGCTACAGTCCGGCTACGCACGTTCTCGCATCAGTTTCCTTCCATTAAAATCATTTTGTTGTTTAAAAGGAACATCTTGTATCTTTGGGAATAAATTTGCATATTGATTCTGATTATATTGCATTAGTTAAAATGTCATCTCACAAAATAATTCATTTAGAAAATTCAAATTTAATATAATTTCAAAAATTGAAATCAAATAAATTTTAAATTAAATAAAAATCCCATATATGGAATTTGTAAGAAAAAGTCAATTTGAAATTACAAGAATATTGATATGTAATATTTATTCCTTAACAAAGATTCTACGAAAATCATGGAAAACTGCGAAATTCTATTTTTGATGAAGTTCCAAAAAGATGTCGATAGATATAAATTCGACGTATATAAAATATGTATATTTATCAAAGGATAGTTTTAAGTTGTTTGAATATGTGATATGTGAGTTAGGTATTAATGTTTATCATAGTGTTAGGTATGAAGTGGTAGCCTAAACTTTCGATATATGTTTGTCAGGTTCCCTAAATCGAGGGGGCATCAAAGTCCATTAACCAAAAATAATATATCCTTATTTTTAAATTTTATTTTTTTTCAGTTGTAATTTTTATTTCTACTATTCACTCCAAATTTTTTATTGTTTGAACTATATAATAAACATAAAAATTGTATTAAAGATAAAATAAATAATTTTTTAAAGCCGTATAAAAATTAGACAAAATTGTATTTGTTTTTTTATTTTAATTTAAGAAAAAAAATAAAATATTAATATACACGTTGATTTTATTTCTTATAATTATTATACACATGTAATAGAATTGACATTACAATTTGGATTGAATTAACAAAAATACATAAATATAAATAAATTCATAATTGGGAATTTTATTTTTCCTGAAATAGTTGCATTTTTGTTTCTTTTTTTTCGCCCAATAAAACAATTGTTTTATGACAAATGAAAAAGAGACAGAAATGGTAATTAAAATTGATAAAACAGAAAGAACAAATATCAAATGTAGCTGCAACATTCTTCTCGTTTCTTAACGAAAACATCAATCATTAAGGTAAATTCTTATCAATTATTCTTGATCTTTGTCGAAATTTCTCTTAAAACAAAATTCTTTGTTGAATTCAAACTCTCATTATTTATTTATTAAGTTTTTAAATGTCACATCGATTGTGGAAAATATTAACAAATCATATAATTATTTTTTTATGTTCGACAGTCTTTACTTTTTCTTCTTTTCTATTGTTTTCCCGGGATAAATTATTGATATAATAACAGAGTTGAAATCCAGCAGAACAGAAGTTACTTTTTCTATATCAAACATGTCACCATTCAATTGTCGTTAAATAGGAAAAGAGTTTTCGATTATCAAACATTTGTTTTCTAATTACTAATAATTTATTTTTTTTTAATTTGTCTCTTTCTTTTTATTTTAAACCGAAAAAAAACCGATAAAAATTATGTTTACCAGTTCATAAAAACTTATTTTTATAATTTTTACTTAATTGCTTATAATTGAAAAGAATTAAAAATATTATTGTTCCGGCAGATGCCCGAGTTGCCCCGGAGACCGGGTGGTGATAGCACGCTAATATAGGGAGTAAGAGTAAACTTACTGAGCATAGAAAATTGAGTATAAATAAATTAAAAATTCTATCAAAGCATTTAAAAGTTATTGGAAGAGAGTTTTATGTGAAACATTGTTACTATGATATAATGACCCATCAATCAATGTTCAAGGGGAACTTTCAATCAATTAGTTAGGAGTTTATGATAAAATTCACGTAATCGACTGCACAGTCATTCATTTCACATATATGAGCGGTAACAAGGGCGGATCCAGAGGACAAGCATGGTTGAAGTAATTTTTTATAAACAAAATTACTAAAATTATATAAAAAGCCACATTCCTGTTCGGAATACTTAGCGTTATCCTCGAATAACAGGTGAACACTCCGAGCTAGAGTTGCTTATCGGAGTGCATTACTCGCCCTTTCCCTGTCTACTCTTCTGGTGGCGCATCTGTTGCAACCGTTGCAGGAGCAACAGTCCTTGCATTTAACGCGAGGGGGTTCCAAAGACCGGTATAGTGTTTGTTCCGTATCAAAGTACAATAGTTGACTTTAGAGACAATATCCATGCATCTCAGATTTTTTGTTGCCATCTCAGAGAACTTGTTTTGAGTATTGTTTCGTTTTCACTCAGCCAGAAACCCAAACAACCCACTACAATGGTGCCCAGTCGAACCTTCCATTCTTTGTTCTGCTTTTTGGCCTCCTCTTTCAATTTTTTTATTTAGTCTCATTGTCCTTTCTTGCTTTCTTTAGAGTTTTAAGCGTATATTACGGTATTTTAACATTGATCAGTCTGAGTTCTTTTGTACCCTTATTGTATTTTTTACTTCAACTCTGCTTTTCGAGTCAGACCACGTGCACTTACGGTCTTTAATTATTTGTAAGATTGATTTTTCTGATGATATTGCTTCCTCGAAAATCTGCATCACCGCATTATGTCGGGCCATAATCATCGGACTATTTATTTTACAGATACACAAGACATATATCGGTGTCTCTGTACCTTTGCCGCTCGCTCGGTAGAGTGTTTCATTGTGGGGTTTTCTGGGTTTGTAATTAGTTGAGAGACTGTTTTTTCATGCACAGTGAAGGAATCGTCATTCTTTGTTTGTAATGTTTTCACGTTACATGACATCAACACTATCCTTGTGTCTGCAATCGCAACTGCAGATATTCTAGCCATCGTTTGTTCCACTTTGTGAATTTTAGTTTTGCATACAAACGATGGAACTGGGAGGAGATTGAGTGAAAGTGAGTTTTATAAACCAAAACCTACTCGGTATTGGTGTTGATCTTTGAACAGATTCCAAGTTTGTTAATGGTGAATCTTTTTCACAACCCAATAGAATAGCGAATCTTTGTCCACCACGATTTATATCCGTTCTCTCTGTCGCCTCGGTAATTACCTCGCTTTGAGTTTCAGTTTTATAGTGAAATAACCTTTAAAAACTAAGGCAGGAAAATAAAAACGTTTGCTCTATCATTAATGTTCTGCACAGTGGCTAATCAAAACTCTTACATTACTTTATTTATTAATAAATTATACTTTATGATATTTAGCTGTCTGTAGTTTGACAGCAATCGAATATATACTTATCGTCTATAGAGGAAAAAGTTCTTAGAACTAAGTATATTTTTGAAAAAGACAACAATATGTAGGGCATTCTAATTCAAAAAATGTTGTTTTTTGGTACACCGTGTGTAAGGAAATATACCTTCGTGTAAAATAACATTTAATTTCCTACAACTTTTGTATAAAATTGAACTATATGAACTCTAGTTTTCAAAATGTTTTGCCATCCCTATATTTTTGGATCACCCTGTATAAAAATAGGTAATTTCTAAACTGCATTTATTGAGTACTTTCTAAAAATAAAATAAATTATAGTAGTTCCATTTCAAAAAACTACATTTTGGCAATAAACCTCCCCTGACTGTAACGGATAACTGTGTGTTATAAATAATACTGTTGTTATAAATAATAATGTTATAAATAATACTCAGCATTTGCGCACAGGGTAGTGAATCATAGACTCTGTATCGGGTAAAAACCATTTGACAAATACAACGTTTTCTGATCATCTCACACGGCTTCAGATGCAAGAGTGCGAGCTCTCAATGCACGGACACGCTTTGCTTCCAAGAGAGAAATGACCAGTTATGTTCCTTCGTTCCGTGATTCTGGATACTTCTGTCAGTATAAACGCATTTAGTGCAACGGGGAAATGGGCGATGAAACATCCCTTTTTCTGTTATATTATCCAGCCTAAAATTAAGCACCACACTAGGGATTACTCTTGGACAGTCTTGATCAGTTTCACCGACAGCCACTGGCATATAAAATTCCGCGTTAAAGTTCAAAGGTTCAGTACGTCTTTCTGTTTCTTCTCTTTGTACTATTTGGATGTTCGTAGTATCCATTACATTGGATTCGAGGATAAATTAATAAATGTCGTTGTAACCATCCATTAATTTTATAAGTTTTGTTGCAGTTCCCCATGGGGCATATGAATAAACCACTATCTCTCTGTGCCGTCAGCGCCGTGGCCATATGCAAATTCTTAATGTGTCTTGTGAGCTCCTTCTGCTCATCAAATTTTTTAAAGAAGGGAATGTGCAGTCTTATATTTTGATTCGCGGCTGAAGCATTTTCGGATATTCTTTCTCGTGCTCTACTACCTCTTTCAGTCGCTCAAATATGGTTCCTTAGATCAGGTTTTTAAATTCTTTATCATTGTCGAGAATCCCTTTTTCGTTTAGACTTTCCCTGTATTCTGCCAAATCTACCGGATTTTGGCCATAATGTTTGTACCCTGTATATTTCTTCCAAACATTTTGGTAATGTGATATATTCTTATGCTGCATGCCAAATTTTATTGTTCTATGAAAAATAATTTTTGAGATAATTGACCAACAAACAGAAAGACAATACGACATTTTTTAAAAACGAGTGTTTTAAATTGTGCAGACCTTAAAAGGTGAAAATTTTTGAAATTTAGAAAGTTGAAAATTTTTCAAATACAATACTTCCCTCGAGCAAGAGAGGTAAAAAACAGCAGATTTTTCAGCGCAAATATCAAACAAAAAATTTTGTGCACTATTCGTAAAAAATCTCCGACAGACAAATTATCAAATAGGTACTTTTTTGGTAATCACCCACATTACCCCCCCCCATGGATCCGCCCTTGTCGCTAAAAAGATCTGAGTACAGTAAAACCATGGAATTGTGTTACCTTTAAATATATTTCTAAGATTAATTAAAGATTTGACAATTTTTATTAACTTTAAGCAAAAATAACGATAAATTTTTGAGATTTCATTTTTTTAGTAAGGCTTCTTGTAGATGAATAAAAACTGACTTTATGCAATTCAGAAACACAAAAAAAAGTTGAAAAAAATATTATTTAAAACAAGTTTGATACTTTAAAATAAATTTATTATTAAAATTTTGTTGTAATTTATTAGCCTATTTATTTTTTACTTAATAAAAAAAATGTTATATACTTAGATTAATTATTTTTATTAAAGTTTAATTACTTTTAATATTAATTAATTTTTGAAAATCTACCTTTCAATTATTAGATTTTTTATTTCTTTTGTTAATTTAGGGTAATAATTAAAAATTGAAGAGGTTGACTGAATTTAAAACTCATTAAGATCAGTTTATTTAATAAATTTCTGTATTTATGTTTTTTAACTTTTAAAATTTAAATGTTTAATTAAAATTTAAACACCATTAAAAATTTTTATTTTTCAAAAACGTGATTAATTTCGACGGATCACCCGTCACCATCAGACAAAACAAATAATGATCAAAACAACGGATATATAGAAACACGGATTATGTAATCAAATTATGTAATCGCATTTCTAATTAAATACTTTTAATAATTTAGTTGAGATTGTTGCTTGAATATTTATTTTATGATTGTGGGTCCTGATTAATAAAGCTTCATATGCAACTCTCAGTAATTTGCAAAATTTGAACACAGAACTTATAGTGGCTGGACGAATGTGGCCACTATAAGCGGCTTTCCTTGTATTGTATAGCGATATAAATTGATGGATTGTTTTCTTTACCCCCTATAATTAGCTTTATACAATTTAACAGTTTTTATACAATTTATCATTTTTTGTTAATGAATTTATAACTCTTAAAAACCGAATTTATAATAGTAATTATTATATAGATTCATAATTAATAACAACTCTATAATAGATAAAAATATATTTATTGTGTGATATAAAAAATTTTTGTTTCAAATCAAACAAAACAACGGAGAAATGTCTCTAATAATAGTTAGATATTGTTGGATCTTGGTGGTTTATAAATTTTTAATTTTTTTGAAAGAAAAAGAGATAATTAATAATTAAAACCAAAATAAAATTATTATATTGGTCTTCATTTTTGAAAATTTTTGAAAATTATTTATGGTTTTATGAATATTTTATATTTTTATTTTTACTATAAGATATATTTTATGTAAATTAATCATGAAATAAATTTTTATTATTTGAACAATGTAATTTAACTACTGTTAATTTTGATGTAATCATTTTTATAATGTCTTTGAAGTTGATCAAAAATACGTTGACTCAAACGAAGAAAAAAATGATATATTTTTATTTGTATTCTATGAGGGGCGTTCCGAAAGTAAGTGGAAAAAAATTGATGGTCTCCGACACTTTTTCCACATTTTCTACCGTGCTCGTCGTTGCTGGACGTCCACTCATGTCCTCGTCGTCCAAGGATTCACGTCCATTTTCGAATTGATGCACTCAATTGTAGACGGCAGACTTTTGCAGGGCTCTTCCTTGAAACACATTTGATAAGCGGCGCACAGTGTCAGACACTGGAGTATCCTCTTTCCAAAGGAAAAAGATGATGGCACGCTGAGAACGTACTGCGTCTTCCATGTGTTAAACAAAAATGAAAACACTGCCTATGACAGTTTCCTCTATGCTGCTCACATGTTGCATGGACCATGCCACTTTTGCTCGATTTCTATTGGCTGGTAAGTACATCACGCCACCACGCCATCTGTCCCTCTGTAAGATGCACACACCCGCATATAAGTATTTCCACTTACTTTCGGAACGCCCCTCGTATTTGAACATTGAAAGTCATACTGAAGTTTCTTCGAAACAGAATACGTTAAGTGTATACAGATAAATATATTATTGAGTTTTGTGAACGCTAATTTGATAAAATCAAAATTAACGGTAGTCAAATTTTAAGAATTTAGAAATTTGTTATATTCTTAAATTAGAATCTCTTCTATTTCAAAGGATGAGTTTTCTGTTTTATAGCAGGCTGTGATTTTTATTATGAGAAGCAGTTTTGTGAATAATTTTTAATAACACACTAAGCCCCATTAATTAATATTCAAATTAAATAAAATAAAATAATTTTGTCATTGGAAATACTTGTTCACCTTTTAAGTCTGTACCATCAAATGCGCAATAAAATTCTGACTATTAGTAATTAGATGAGGTTTTACAGAGACAATTATACAGGTAAGTAGCTTCCTTCAAAAATGGAAGCGATTTGTAAATGTGAAAACTAGAATTTACAAATGAAAATCGATTTTCAGATATAAAATTTAAAGTATTAAATGTTGATTCATGTATATCAAAGCACTCCATGATGCTGCTCGCACGCCATTTATTCCGTAAAGAAATACAAATTTCACGTTTCATGACTTTCAAAATTCAAATCTTAAGTAACCTAAAAATTATATACTGTGATCTCGACTCTTGTCGTCAAGAAAATTGTTGAACTATTGAGAAAGGACTAATGAAATTCAATACATAAAAATATCATTTTGTCAAATATTCGGTTCTAGAGAACATCGTAAACCATAACAAAATAAATTAATTTCTTTTCACCATGCTTTATATTTATTTACTCACTTTATCTGTGCGGTAAAAATCTTTAAGCCATCATTTACCCCACTTTTCATTATCAGATAGAGCTGAAATTTCACAAACCTTTTCATTCTTAATTACATTTTTATAATTTATCAAAACATTCTCCGATTAATGGATTAATTAATCAAAAAATGATTTTGGAAACAGAAAAGCTTTAATAAAATCGATAATCAGTAAGAAAAATAAACTCAAAATCTGAAGGAGTCGATGTATAATAATTATATGTGTTTTACAGCAAACTCATCAAAATTAATCTGAGTGTTTTAAAAAGTTTTTTTATATTTAATTAAATTGTTACATCTTTAAATTTGTAATATGTTAGTTTCTAGCAGTAACATAAACATTTTGTTCACTCAGTCACTAAATTATTACTGCTTTCGATCTTTCCATAAACTTTCGATCCTTGCTTTTACTCATTTCGTAACCTTCTTTTCTCGAAAAATGCCCAGATCGCAATCTGTGTATTTATGCATCAGTTTTTTACCCTTTAAATTTTAGAAACAATTTTTAGAAGTTATTACTCATGTAAAAATAAATTCTGAACATGAAATCGATGAAAAATTTAAAAATTATTTTTTACTTTAAAATTTCTTCTGCTATATTTTATTTTTATGAAATATTTTTAAAGATTTTGAAAAAAGTTTTAAAATTTAAAAATGTATGTGAGCTCTCAAAATTTCTAACAATACTTAAAGTGAATTTAGGGCATAAATTATTTGATACAAAGTTCACTTTTATTATAATATAACTTTTAAACCCTCTTCTGGAAAGTCATATTAAACGTAGCTCGAATGGTATACATTGCGTGACATTAATTTATGGTTGCTGTCACTTCAGTTGAGACAGTCCTATTCGTTATCCTACTTCGAGTGATAGAATTTTGCCTCGTTATTGAAGATTAATCTTTATAAAAAAATGTTATGCTGTTGTCTAATTGCAATCGAATCGGTGAATATTTAAATGTTTTACATGATCAGAATTATTTTTGGGACACATTTTTAATTTTAATTTATAATTGAAAACCAGTATTTAATATATTTTTTAAAAAAATTAATAAAAATTAAAAAAAATAAATTATTAGGAAAAAGTAATTTTCCACAAGCGTTATAAGCGTTACATCAAATGACTACTGAAAAATATATTTAATATATTTTAACTATAAATTCTTATTTAATTAATTTTAAAAAGTATAAAAACAATTAATTTGTTCTCTACTATTAAAATTTAATCTCAGAATTCTCATTAAAGAAAGTTTTCTTCATCTTTTATATAATTACTCAATTTCCTGATGTAAAATAGATTATTATTTTCAGTAAAATATAATATTTAATAAATGATTGAAACAATAAGAAACAGATATTAATGAGATACACAGTTTGGTACAAGTTTTGATATAATGCATCTGCAATACGTGAATAAATTAAAACAATAAATAATTGCTTTGAAGACAAAAATATTTATTTATTTCGTATATTTTAATAAAAATAAGTTTTATTTGAATAACAAACTAATTTTATTTAACTAATAATTTTAAGAAAATTAATTTCATACTCTTAATTTTTTATTTTGAAAAAAATGTCAATTTTATTTTTTTATCTAAGTTTAAATGAAAACTCCGCTTGCTTAGTTTCATTGACGCTTCAATTTACATAAGTCTTAATATTATGTTCCAGTGCTTATAAATAAATGTTGGAAAATTTAAAGAATGTGATTTTGTTTTGGTAAAAGTAGAAAATAGACCAAAAGGACCTCATAGGTTTGAAGAGCCGTATGATTTAATCAAGAAACCACACGGGTAATTTAGAAATTGTGAGGAATATTTTCGATTGGTGTTTATTGTATGTTGTGTTTGGTATGTTGTTTTATGATTGTGTTTCTCGAACCCAGATGGAAGATTGATCATCGATGATTGCGTTAAAAATCTGAATTTTATTCTAATTTGTTACTTCGATGACTCTACTCCCACAACCAACATCAGCAAATCAATTAAGGATGATATCGATCACCTGGATGAAAAGAAGCCTTTGATCAATTAACCTTTACAGTTGTGATTTTATTCTCTGGCTTGTTTTATAATATAATTTGATTAAATATAAAAAAGAGAAAAAGATGCCAAAATGGCACAAAATTAAATAATAAAAAAAAGAAAGAATAAAAAAATGTTGCTAAAAAGGCAAAAAAAATCAATCAAAACTGAAAAAAACTACGTTGATGTGGTAATTGTAATTTTGAGAAAATTTTCTTTTCGAGTTTTCGGCCGCTTTGATTGGCCAGTTATTTTTAGTAACTTGTTTTTTTGGAAACCGATTGTTTAAAACGATCAATTTGAGAAATTTTGCGCATCATGTTTTTAAATTCAAATTGTAAAATTGCGGCCATTGTTTTGGAAATAAAGTTTATTGGAGTTGTTAAATAAAAAACATTAAATTGTTGTGTTTTGAATTTCCAAAAAAATCAAATTCGAACGCGAAGCGTATACCGCCAAATCAAATTTCAAGCTGCAATCGATCCGATTGGTCGAAATTACCAAGAAAATCGATCGTGAAGATCTTCAAAGGACGACACGTCAATAAAAACACTCAAATCGAATTCATTTCCGAAGACAAATCGATGTTACGACTGACGATCAAGCGAAAAACGACTAGAAACTGATTGCGTGAGATCATCAAACGAGAAAAATAGTAAGAAGAAAATAATAGAAACAGTCAGAAAAGATCGATCGGAGATTGAAATTAAACGAAATTGAATCGTTCGGGATTCATGTGTGACGATAGTCGATATATTGTATCGAAATGGGGAATTTCGAGGTTAATCTGTCTATATTGATAAGGTTTATGATAAGGACGAGTGCGCGTCCGTTACCGCCGATTGTCGATTTTTGAATGAGTTGACGGGTGCGATGTTGGGTTTTGTTGGACCGAGAAGAGGTTGATTTGTGCGAGTGATGGTCGGTGTGAAGTCAGATAAAGTTGTGATGGTGAAGGAGATTAATGAGGTCCGTTGAACGGCGACTGTTGTTGTGAGAGCCGATGATTATGCATCTGATGATGACGAAGAGAGACTTCAGAACAAAAAGAATGAAATCGAGATTGGTGAGCGGCAAGCGAATGCCGGTAAGATTGGTTTTTCCGTTCCCCCTTGTCCCAGAAGCACTGATTTCCCAACCTTGGGACGCCGCCACCACGCTGCGCCCGCTCTAACACCAAAACCGAAATTTAAATTAAATAATTAAAATGGAAAATAAAATAAATGATTAAAAAAATGCTAAATGAAAATTTAAAATAAATATTATAAAATAATAATAATCAAATTGAAATTTGATGAAGAATTTTGTTCAAAAACCCGAACAAGGACTTCATTGTTCAGGTTATTATTATTGTTGCCGATAACTCCTCGGTTGTCTTTCCTGATTGCCTAGCCAATCTGAGCCAGTATTGTAATGAAGAAGTGAAATTTAAAATTACTTTTTTGATTTTATGATTGCACTTTCAAAGTGTTTAAGACAACTTCAGAATTTATAACTTCACCCTTTGAATTTTTAATTTCACGATTTGAATTTATTTTCTGTAGTTTTGTTGAGTCAGTTGTTTCACTCTCTAATTTTGTGGGAAACTATTATTTGCTTAAAATAAATTTAATTACTCAAATATTTGATTTTTTATTATTGTTTTGATTCTGATTTTAAAAACAAAAGGCTCTGTTCAAATAATTTTAAATTAAAATGAGCTTAGTAAAACGAGTCTAAGCTCCTACTGCACATCTCTACGGCCACCGTCCAATCTTCGGGGTAACCTTTGGATGGGGCAAAAAGAAATGCATATTGATGTTTATATTGAAAAAATATTCACAATATTTTTAAGAAAACTTTTCAATTTTTTTTAAATCTTGCTTTTATTGGACATCAAGAAATTATAGAAAATGAATTCTGTTAATTCTGCAAAGTAAAGTATTTTTATTTTATATTTTTCATTGTTATTATAAGAAAAACACTTTTCTTAATATAAAAAATTAATAATTTAAATGATTAAGAAAATAAAAAAATATTTTATTTCAATTCAGCAAAAAACGGCAACATTATAATTTCTTTGAACTCGTTTTAGTCGACTAAATAATAAAAAACATTAATTAATACTTTAAGTCTAAAGTAATTAAATGATCATTTTTAATATTAAAGCTAATTCAATTAATTAGATAAATAATTTTAAAAATAGCTATCTTACAATTAATAATATTAGTTTATTAATTAAATATATGTTTAAATTTTTAAACTTTCCTGATATTATGTTACGATATTAATGTAATATAATTTTTAGTAACTTGTATAAAATGATAACATTTACAAATAATTTATTTAATTTGTACAAGGATTTTATGAGAAGTTAATTTTTTTGTTTTTATAGCTGTGTAACAACAAACGATGGATGAAATAATAACATTATTTTTAAAAATGTGTATAAGTCTGTATATTTATCTATGAATATTAGAGATGGGCGTTCATCCTTAAAAGTCCACCAACCCGATCCGAATTTTGATGAGTCAAACCCGAACCCAACCATGACACAAACCTTCCCCGGGGCCTTTTTTAACGTAGTGACTAGGGGGGAGGGCAGAATGCCCCCTCACTGACCAAAAATGCTCCCCAGTTCAAGGCAAAAGTGATAGACTGGGGGGGTGCAATTTTTTTAAATCCATTTTTAAAACTACCTTTCTATTTTTCGTGATCATAACCTGATGCTTTTGCCACAACAGAAGACTTAAACTTCGCTGTTCTAGCAGAAGACTGAACCAAAAATACATACATTGGATCCTTCGCAACAGACGAATCCAATATCAGCACTTCTCACAATACTTTGGAATAGTACAAGCACAGAAAAGTGAATTTTAAATAGTAAGTAGAAAATAGAAGGGACTGCTTGAAAGTATTTATGTTTGCACCTGCTGAAAGGAAGCTTAAAACACATTATATGAAATGTAGAGCATTTGAAAAGTTTGTGAATGTAGCTTGCAAGTTTGCTCTCAATTGCACTGTTTACTTGACTTATGGCTGCCGTGCAGATGCAACTGTAAAAGTGAAGACTGTCACAGGTCACCATGAATCAATCTTTCAAAAGGCAGCAGTGCGACATGTAGATTGAGAATTGCAGTGGAAAATTCATTACTCTCATCACCCTTGTTGAAATGTTATCAAAAATACCTTGCAGAAGTTGTGGAGTTTCTTATCTCACTTGCCGTGGACGTTTATAATGACAATCTGATAAGTACTCTTTCTGTCAACAGCTTGCTCTTAAGGAATTCAACTAAAGTACACAGATCCAAAATTATTAACAGTCTTCTCGAAAATGAAGTTATATCGGGACGGGTTTTTATGTGTAACAGCGTTCGCAATACTGTTGACTTGATCAAGTTTGACGCGTTAGTTAGTGACCGGATGACCGGCACCTAAATCATACAACCAATTACACGATAAAATTTGATGTTCAATCGGATTCGTCCCGGATGTAATTTTAATCGACGTAACAGTCGATTTATTTGATCATCAAAAGACTGACAGTCTTTTGTCTGTGATATTTAATGAGAACGAGAATTTTCGATAAACGTTTATTTATAAACAATGTAGTATCAAAGTGATCCACCATATTCCACCACTAAACAGATTGGTTTCGTAATTGGAATTTTTGCGTTTTGTTAATTTTTTAATTTTTATAGTAAAACAAATTCTTTAAGCTTGAATTTTTTATGTTTTTTATGAATCTTGAATTTAATGAATTTTAATTTAATTTTGAATTTTTCTTTTATTAATTGTTAATATAGTTTTTTTTCCATCTTGAACACTGGTAGACTAAATTTTTATCAACCTTTGGGACGCGTTGACTGAAGACAAATCAAAATCAATGAGTACTACAGCCCGTAAGGCGTTGCTTGAATTTAGTATGAAAAATGTTCCTTTTTTATTCAATGATGATTCGTAAACTTAGATTGATGGAGTTGCCATGGGTTCTCCATTTGCACCATTAATGGCCTCAATTTTCTTGCAAAACTTTGAGAAAAAGTTTAATAACTATTCAGGTGTATTACCATCTTTTTATACTAAATATGTTAATGACACTTTTCTTATTTTTCAGAATAAGGAAGATGTCAAAGGTTTTTTAAAATTTCATAAATACTATTCATCTAAATATTAAGTTCCCTTGTGAAATTGAAGATAATAATAAAATATCTTTTCTGGATGTATTGATAGAAAAACAACAGGATAAATTTATAACAAAGGTCTATAGAAATCCATCGGACACTGGTTTATACAGCTTTTTTTTGTGACCCAATTTAAAGTATTTATATGATCAAAGGATTAATACACATGGGGTTTTGAGAGTTAAAAAAATATTTTTTTGTTGAAAGTCGACGAAAAATTATTTGAAAAAATAAAATCAAATTTTTGTCGACATTTAATTGATTGATCGCCAATAATAAATTGTAATTTTAATAATTAATTAATTTGTTTAACTGCATCAATTGAATCAATGTGTTATTGACACCAATTTGAGGCAATCAATTCGATAGTGTGAAATCGCATCAAAGCAGAATTAATTGAATTAAAACTTAGTGAAATCGTTGATTGCTATTTTGTGAAATTATTTTCCTGATAAAATAAATCCGTTTTTGTTTAAAAATCAATCAAGATAATTTATATTGTACGCATCTCATTTGATAATTGCGATCGATCAATAGTGAAAATGATTTAATTGTTCAAATAAACCGAATCGATAAAAATTTCGTGTCGAAAAATTTCCCCCAATTTTAATTGATAGAAAATTAATTAATCGATATAAAAATTTCTCTCAGAGAAATCGAATTTGACCTCTAATTCAAATTCAAAGTCCAATCGATATCGAGTCGAGAGCGATCGAACTTTTTTTTATTTTTTCTTGTGAAAATATGAATTTTTGTCGAATGAAAAGATTTTTTCAATAATTTTTTTTATTAGTTTTAAAAATTCAAATGATATGATTACAATTATTTCATTTAATGATTTCATTTCCTCACGAAAAACGTTTTTGAATTCCGATAAACCGAAATGGTTAATTATTGGCAATGAATTGTCCGATTTGGACAGTATTGTTTCCCGTTTAGTTTATGGATTTTACAAGCATTTGCAATATCACGATTTGTATAATGTCATTCCGATTAGCTCTAATTCCAAGCAAAATGTGATTTTAAGACGCGATATCCTGGAATGGTTGCAACGAAAGTTTGATATCGATTTCGCCAATGATTTGGTTTATTTGGATGGAATAGAGATGTGTTTCAATGATTGCCGATTTTGGGAAAATGTGTGAGTCGCTCTCGACCGCCATCGAGCGCGGAAGAGCGGATCACGTGTCACGTTCCAGAGATCATTGATCATCGCGAGATCAAATGCAGATTTCCTCCGGGTCAGCTCGAGACAGAGAGCATTCAAACAGTCAGTTCTTGTTCTACGCTCGTTGCACAGTTTCTATTGACTAATAGATCAATGCTACAACTGGAGATTCTACTGAGGCTTCTTTACGGAGCGATTGTCATTGATACGGATTGTCTCTGTCTTAGCAATAATCGAACTACAAAAATGGACATCGGAGTGTCGAGTGAAATCGATCAATTGCTTTCCTTGAGCAAAGATCAGACATTCAAAATTGATAAAAAATAAGACAATTTTCATGGAACAAGTGAGAAAGTAATTTTTTATTCCCCTGACCCCACCACTGTCCCCCGATTACAGTGTGCTGCAGCCGCGCTGCGCATGCTCTCGCATCACATGGTATGGAGCTTAACTTCATCTTACGAATATTTTGATGAAGAACTCGATACACTACATAACAGACTTAGTTATAATGGATATAATATAAAATATCTACATAATATCATTAAAATTACGGTAGAATCAATCTATTTAAAAACTAATAATTTTATCAATAACAAGCTTAATGCTTCTGTGGAAGAGACTAACACAAAGAAACTTTTCTTAAAATTCCCATACTCTGAAGGAGCAAAAGATTTTAAAAGAGATTTTGAAAAATGGTCCCGAAATCATCCAGATTTTTAATCAAAGTCTTAATAGAAGACTCCTTAATAATGAAATTGGCACGTTTAAATTTTTTCTGGAGCACATTGGTATTGATAAGTTGTGCAATGAACTTAACTATGATGATTCTTTGCCTGATTCTGTGTAATATTTTGTGTAAAGTTTGTCTAAAAATACTTTTATTCGGCGTTGAATTGTTGGATTATTATTATTTTCTTTCGTTGTATATAATCAGGTATTAATAAAGATCTTGAGAAAATAAAAACTTGAATAACTTTTTGTTAAAAGATGACAGAAACCTGTTTACATGGTATATTACATAAAGAAATATATTTGTCACAAGAATCTTCACAGTTTCGTGAAACAATAAATTCAGTTACTTTACTCAATGCAGTTGTAGCTGCTTTTACATTAAAATTTTGGGATTGAAACAACTTACTCATACAATTAATTTCCGTTAATACATCCTGTCAGATAATTTACCAACAAATAAATTCAAAATTATCTATTTTTGTTGCGATTCCCTTGACCGTTATAAGAGTAAGTAAATCTTCCTCCAAGCGAGCAACCTCTTAATGAGGAACAAATTCCCTTTAATCTAATTTTTAAAACTGAAATTACATTGACATGAGATTCTTATTTTATTATACTTTATGATTTAAGAGTTAATTTTGGATAAATGTTTCAAAGTTTTGTTGATGCATGGAAAATGTATTAAATTTTTGTACGGTTGAAAAAAAACTTGTCAATTTAAATTTATAGAATGATGAACGAATTAGACGAAGAAGACACTTTAGGTATAATTTGTGAGGTTGAATTATCACTAACATTTTTATTTAAACAGTTTAAAATTTAATGTGTATCCATGCTCCAGTTGTACTTGTGAACAAATTCCTAAAACATTTCTTCTACGATCACATCATTGAGGTTAGCCTCAGTACATTCGATAGCTTTTCCAACGTACCCCAACGGACACCTCTTCTTTATGAATAAGATCGAGAGAGCAATCTGCAATAATTGAGGTATATTGCGAGTTTCTAATAGTGCTAAAAGATTATTTCTGGTCATTTCTGTTGAATATAATTTTTCTTAAGTAATGAAGTTCGCGATGATTTTTTACAGCAAATTTTGTGTGCTTATCTAAACTGAGGTCACAATTTGAAATTAACTCAAGATCTTCAAATATTTACCATTATCTTTTGACTAGTAGTCTGTCTTAAAACCCTCTAATGGAATATTTTCTGATGTCATCATTAATATTATCAAAATTATTCTTTTTATTGCTTCATTCCAATAACTCATGTCATTAATACTATATGATTTGTTTGAAAAAATATTAATCGTCTGGTCTCTACGTAGTCGTTTTTTAGTTCAACCCACTTTTCATAACAGTGCAAATGTTCAGAACTTTCTTCATATCACTTTAAAATCGTACACCAAAGAAGATCCATTGCTAATAAATAACTAACAGAAAAATACAGAATACACGATTCCTTTAACATGAACACTCAAGCAATGTTCTAAGAAACGAATCAAGGTTTGCTGATTTTCTTAAGAAATGCATAATATTAAAAAATCGACCTACACTATCTTCCGGTAACTGAATAATCTAATTTAGTATTGATCCCTGAAAAAATATTTTAAAATGTGGACATTTCCTAATTTTTCTAAAAAAATGCTGTCCCTTTATAAAACTATCTATAAAATGATGTGCCATGCGGGAAGTAATAAAATCCATAATTAAGTAAATCATGACTTCGACATGAATAACATGAGACAAAAAGTTAAAGAAATCGTACAAAGTTGTAAAAATTGTCAGGAAAAGAAAACTCTGACAACGAAAACGAAAGAAAAGTACATTAGACAATCTACCGACGAACCATTTCAGAAAATATATTTTAAAAAATATTTTATAAATTAACAAGTTCATAAAGATGTTCATGTTTATTTTGACACACTGACGGACATTAAGAACAAGTAAAATTCATAATTAACACCATAAGTTTTTTTTAATTTTTAGAATATTAGAATACTGAAGCTGTAAGTCGTGTAACAAGTGGAAAACGAAATTCAACCTAAAAAATTGTTTCCAAAACAACACATAAGGTTTTTACTTGTACGCCGGTAAATGCACATTTGTGCCGCTATATCCGTAGTATCCGTTTGTTTTGGACGGCTATTGCAATCATGGCACAGAATATGTGACATAGTGAACTTCGCTTTGACGGTTATAGACGCAATTGTCCGTCAACGAGTTAATATTTCATTTATATTTATATAAAAGCCTGTTTAGCAATAGAAATGACTATTTCATGTAACTATATAAGAATTAATAATCCTAATTTTGTTAAACTTGTGAAAATTGAGTTTATAAATATTTTGATTACCTAAAGAAATTTAATGTATGATAAAATGGTTAGGACGAGCAACCCTTACCAATGGTTCATCTTCGGTGGTCACTTATTACATTTAAGACTTATATATGCAGATACCACTAAGCATTAAACTTGGATGGAGACATGACAGAAATTATATAAAATATTTAAAAATAATAATGACTCAAAGAAATCCCGGGAGAATAGATCAACAAATCCTTATTATGTCACTTAGGAATTTTTCAATGACTTTAATTTTCTAATCCGAAAAGACTCTTTATTCTTACAGACTCAAATTTGTGTGCATATTCTAATTAATTAATTTTCAAAATTTATATATCTCAATTGAAAAAAAATAGAAAGTTATCAATGACAAAATATATTAAAAATGTATAATATAATTATATAAACATCATTTAATATTTTATATTTCATAATTTCAATATAGTTAATTTAAATTTTATTATTTTCTACTCATATTTTATTTATATTATTATTATATATATACACATATTAATAACTCGATTCTTTCAATTTTTTTTAACTGTATTGAAATAATTATTTCATGAAGTTTTAATATTGAAAGAATTCTGTTTTAATTTCATTCGTTTATAAATATTAAAATATCGAGAAAAAGAATTTTTCGAAAATTCAGAATCGAGAGTTTTTGTTGGGAATAGATCGTCCGGACAAGGACCGATTTTCGTGTTCGCTGACGTGACGGACGTAAAACAGTCATCCGTGTCCGTAATATTGTCCGTACTGGAACATTTTCCCAGTGGGGTCAATTTTGATAAAATTTTCATGGCTTTATGTTTCAGTTTCTCTGACAAAGTTCGGCTTCGTGATTTTGTATTAGTTTTCGAAAACGTTTTACTGGAAGACCTTTCCGAAAGGAAAGTTTGATCATGCATATCATTTAGATTTACGGACTGATTTTCCGAATCACCGAACACTGAAAAATAATCATTTTTATAAGTTTCTAAAATACTTTTTTTAGGATGGTATTTTTCTTCTGTATCAACGGGTTTCGTTTTCTTCAGTCTTCCTTCTTTTGATATGTTTAAAAGGGTTTTTTTAATTTTCGGTAAATTAGGATTTGATGGCGATTTTGAGAGACTTCTTTGCGAATTTTGAGTTTCTAGTAAACAATGATTGTCTTTTTGGGAGAAGCTGAACTGATTTTCCGGAGAAGAACTATCATAATATAAGTCTTTATTGTTACTTTCAGTCAAATTGTTACAATCAGATGATATGAATACAGAATCTATCGACTGGTCGTCAGAACGTTTCGTTAAATTAGTTGAACATTCACAAAGATTCTCCGAAAAACTGAAGGAGTTATCTAATATTAGTCCAATATTCTCTTTGTCGAAAGAGTTATCAGAAATCTGGATGGAATCTGTTGCACAGCTACTAATATAATCATTTATAACAGGTAGATGGATTGCTTTTGTTTTAAAGTCGTTTTTGATAAGATTTTCCAAAATATCTGTTGGGTCTAATTCGTTCTCCAGAGAAATGGTAGTGCAAAAGCTAAGCCTACTTTTGGGGATTGGTTTTGTGTTCATATTAAGAGTAAAATTTGAGTCAATGAGAACTTTGGAAATATGTAAAACTTCCGAATATTTTATCAATTCTTTAGCCGTATTTTGAGGAAAGATTACATGCCGTTCTCCAAATATCTCAAAAGTCACGAAAGGAGTTCTTATTGATGGTATACAATAATTTTTACACATTATGTCATATAATAAGATTTCTAAACTTTCCCTTGTAGGTAGATATTTATCAATAGGATGTTTATGACTTTTATCTATTTTAACCTCTTGCTGAAGGTCCAAAGTAAATTTAAGGACTTCTACTTCGGTTTTCTTGTCCTTAATCTCACTTATATGTAAAGACTCTGTATACATATTTCTGTTATAATATTTATTTCTGTCATCTATTTTTATTTGATCCGATGTTACGAAATCAAACTGATTTACATTCAACAATTGATTAGAAGTTTCTTTAACTTCTTCCGATGGTAAATTAACATGAATATCAACGTCTTCGATTTCAACGATTTCAGAAGACTTTCGCTGATGAAAAATGCCGTTATACTGACTTTTATTCTGAGAATTCTTTTTACGACATGAAGAACAACAAGAAGAATGATCAAACGACGAAGAAAGATTGTTTGACTGGGACATTTGAGTCGTTTGTAAATCTTCAAAGTTATTGCTAACTCGATAGTTTGTGGGCTCAGAAGAGTCCAAGAATGTATTGGGGTTTGATAAAAAGGTTTTCCATTTCTCATATCCTATTTCCGTGTCAACATTAATTATTTTAGAGTTTTTATCACTTTTAGTTGATAGACTTTCTCGAAATGATTTTAATTTAGAAATTTTAAATTTTTCTTTAAAAAAGTAATGATTCATCATATTATATCCATCGGAAATCACGGACGAGAGATGGCTGAGAGAATTTTGGGAATCTTTACTCGGTTTTTGAATTGTTTCTTGGAAGAATTTCGTCTCGTCGGATGTTCTCTCGGGATTTGTAGCAAAACACTGGTTTTTGTTTTGTTGACTACTTCTATGTTTCAAAGACTCCCATGTTGATTCGTCCGGTGTCGTGTTTTCAATATTTTCTCTAATTAGTCCGCTTGAATCATAAATTATTTGCTTAAATTTATCATCTAAGGATTTTCTTTTACCGGGAACAGTTTCTTTTAGTTTTTCATCAAGTTTCTTCTGAAACTCTTCTTCTGTTATTTTCGATTTTTTTTTCGATTGTTTTGGATGTTTTTTTTCAGTTTCAACTTTGGTTTTGCTTTTTACAGTCTCATCTTTCAAAATAAAATTAACTTTCATATCATTCAAAGATTTTAGTTCTATGTCATTGGTCGTCATTGGAACTAAATAATCATCAGAGCTTACAACAATTAAATTAGAATCTTTATCCGGAGGACTTTGAACTTTTAAAACATCCTTTTTTTGAGATTCCTCCAGCTTACTTTCTGATTTAAAATCTGGTACGTTTGTGGACTGTAGAACTTGGAAATCTGATGGAGTTGCAGTTGACTCTTTGGCATATTTAGAACTACTTCGAGTCTTAGAAGAATCATTTGAAGGAGATTCTTCCGTTTTACTCCTGGATTTTGAAAGGAAATCTTTCGAAATCGCAGGAACTTTGTTATCAAATGAACTTTTAATAAATTCTTTTGCAGCATTTTGTGATTTTGAAGAAGTATTTCTTGAAGATTCTTCAGTTTTGGACGTAGATTTGGAATCAGAATCTTTCAACTTACGAAACCCTTTGATATCAAGGGAACTATCAAGCAATTCATTTGCTTGTTTAGAACTGTTTTGTGATTTTAATGAGTCCCTTCTTACAGACTCTTCAGTTTTACTCCTTGATTTTGAAATCATACCTGTAAGTATTTGTGGAACATTTTCATTAGTTGGACTTCCGATTGATTCTTTTGAATTTTTAGGAACAGAAAATGTTTCTACTAATTTGAGATTAGTCATTGGTTTTCCATTCTTATCATCACTTTTTGAGACGCTTTTTAAGCTCTCTAAATCTATTCGAGTTGCCGATGGATTTCGTTTAGGAACAAGCGACTCCTTTATTTTTATTTGCGAATCCTCAATCATTTCAAGAATTTCATTACTAATATTATTTTCTAATTTTTGCCATATTTTGTCCATCAATTGATTCTCTTTTTCTTGATTAATATTATTTATCATTTTTTGACTTTCCATATCGATTAATTCTGAAAGCAAGTAATCAGTGATTTTGTCCAGACATTTTTCCTGGAAATTTGAATTCCGTCCATCTGGAAAATCTTTCGAAACTTTAGAAGGAGAATACCTTTCATCAAGTATCTTATCAATACAATTATCAAATAAAAAATTGCAGATTTCTGTTTCAACCAACTTTTCGCCAGCACTCTGTTTGCTTGAATCACTTATATAAGAAGATTTTGGAAACAAATCTTTAGTTTCATCTTTCATAGTACTACTTGGTGAAGTGGTATCTGATGTGAATTTATATGGTAACATATTCGTTTTGTTCTCTTTTGAAGGGGGTTTCGGTAAAGTATTTGTTAAATCGAATCCAGTTTCTTCGCTCGTATTCCCAGAGGATTCGACAAAATTTATTACTTTTCCTTTATATGGATTTTCGTCATCATTTGAATATTTCTTTGCCAATGATGATCTCAGTTTACTAGCGTTTTCAGAAGATGTTGTGCTATCGTGATCGGACTGTATGAGCTTACTTGATGTAAAATATTTTCGATGAAGATCTTCAACAATATTATTTATCATTCCTTCGATGAAAATTTCTTCTATTTTTTTAGTACAATCGTTTTTAGAAACGCTTCTCTCAAAATTCTCTTTCATGGCTGTATTTAGAAATTCATCGAAAATTTGTTGAATCATATTTCTATAAAACAAATTCGAGTTAAACGATTTCTTCTCCCCATCATTTATGTTTCGACTACTCTTATTGCTGCTGGTTTCTGAAACATTTCTTAAAAAATCGTCTCCTAATTTCGACAATATTTTCTGACACGAAACTTCAATTAGACGGTTTTCAACATCCTGAGATTGGTTAAGGATTTTCGCCTCAGGCTTGAAATTCTTTTCCTCGGATTTCGATCGTATGTTTTGAAATTCCTTTACAGTTTTTTCTCCAATATCTCCGGAGAAAGATTCTTTCGAAATATCATTTTCTTCGGTTATAAATTTTCGATTTTCCGACATATATGACAAAGACAAAGGGGTTTCGAATTCCGTTAGATTCTGTTCATCAATCACCGAATCCACAAATTCAACACGTTTTGCTGGATAATCTCCGTACTTTTTCAATTGCCGACCGTTTTTATTTTTAGTTTTATCGGAACCTAAAGATTCTTTTTTGCAATCGTCATAAACATATTTGATTGTGACTTTTGGGTCGTATGGTTCTTGTTGTAGAAACGAATTTCTAAAATACCAATTAAGATAATTTTCGTTCTGTTTTCCCGTTGAGACTGTTATTCCTTTTTTCAAGTCAGAATCACCAGATCTCCATTGACATGTTTCATTTGGTCGATCGACCGTCGGCTCATGAGGAGACTTAATAAGAATATCTCCATATTGATATGTAGTGGCTCCAGTTCTTTGAAAAGCGAAGCATAAAGATGCGTTATCGGGAACAAGTTCCTGAGAATAAATAGTGCAACATTCGGGTCGTTTATGATAATCTTTCCTGTGTCTATAAAGAGGAAATTGGTGCTCCAACAATCGATTACACTGTCGAATGGCGCATTCATCTTGTCCAGTGATACGAACGATCGCGTATTTGATAAATTTAAACGCATTTACTTTTCTATTTAAAATTCTATTTGTCAGCTGTACGTAGCAATTGGTTTTTACACCGATACTACGAATGGTTTTTTCATCCAAAAATATTTTCAAAGATTCATCTTTTAGTACAATTAAATATTCTTTGACCACATGCTTTGTAGAAAACAAGGTTTTATTAATTGAAGACATTATTGACCCCAGGATAATTTCGATCAATAATTATATTATAAATATGGCTACATATTCTAACTTTGAAACACATTACGTACGTATCCGGTCGGATAGATATGATATTTAATATAATTTTTTATATTTGTTGAATATTTTTGAAAAAGATTTATTGCGAAAAAAAACTATAGTAACAACAGCCTATAGTGAATTTCTACAACTAAATAAAATTACAAACGTTTGGTATGAATTTTTTTAAAACATTCTAAGCCCCATAAGCGTATTATTAGGTTTTCAAGTATGAAGTTTTTAGGCATGATTAATATAAATTCCAATAGTTTTTATTTGACCATGAATTAACATTTTTTACTTAGTTTTTTTGTTTGATTGATACATATCTTGGCTATTGAATGCATTAATAAAAAGTAATTAAAATTATTGATAGCTTGTTTAATAATCAGTGTCGAATTTCCCTTTAAATTCCAGTCAGATTATCGATTTATTAATATACAAAAAATGTTTACAAAGATAATTTGTAATTTCACCACAAAATGTTTCAATTATTCAAACAATCACCACATTCTCCATCACTGATTAAATCACTAACATCGTTCTTTAAATATCCAGGGCTTCTTTTCACACGATGCAGTCGGCCATTACCATTGGTTTCTTCAGTTGATACTTTTGTTCCACGGGTCTCTATTTGGATTTCATCTGTGCTGTTCTCCACACTCAAAACTGGATTCTGAGTTCCAGGATGGCTCCTTGATAAATCCATAGATCATAACGTGTCCATTCTTCTCGACTTAGGAAAACAAACTTGAACCACATGAGGTGAGATAGCATTTCGGATTATCACTTCTTCCAACAAGGTATCCGATTTGCTTACCCTCTCCATGTTTTGAGAAAGGCCGCATTCCAGAGGCCACCCATGATGGCACCTCAAATATCATCAGCAAACTTGCTTTTAATTTTTCCGGATCCTCCAATATAGATCTGTGCCGGAACCCAAAAAACATTTAATGTGGATTTACCATCCCAATTGCTCTTGATGAAAGGGCTCTTATATTCATAACTGCTCGTTGAAGTTCACTTGTCCACTCGACCAGTGGTCTACGGACTTGGCTCAGTCTCAACTGAACATTTTTCCATATGATTCCAATTAGGGGTTTATATTGACCATTTACCGCCGGATGGTACGGAGTTGTTCTCGTTTTATTGATGAAATCAGCAAGTGCCCGACTTTCAAATTGTCGCCCTCTGTCGCTGTGGATTTTACATAGCGGACCAAAGATTGTAAATAGCTCTTCCAAACACTGAATGACATTTTCTCTCGACATATTCGGTACAAAGAATGCAAATGGAAATCTTGAGAATTCATCAATAACTGTTAGAATATAGGATTTTCCAAGGATAACTCTTTTAGGCCCATAAAGTCAATGGATATTCTTTGCCATGTTTGTTTAGAAACCACCGGTCTCTGATCTTGTATTTTGATAAACTTTGGTTTGAGTTCCGCGCATATTCGGTATTGTCGCGCATATGATGCCACGTCGATTGACACCCAGTTATCGATGTGGAAATTTATCCCGCTATTTATCTCCAATTTAGTAATTCTTGATGCTATTATTGCGTAAATTTTCAAAAAAATTTAATTTATAAAAAATATTACAAGAATTGTCTTTTCGACGACTTTCCATTGTCCTCTTAATGTATCGGCCCGTGGATATGAAAAGTTATTTAAAAAAACTTATAATGAGTTAAAATATAAACATTTTCCGGAAAACGTTTTACATGGTGAACTGCGCTGTCGAATTTTTTAGCAAGCAAATGAATTGCTGTATTTCCACATTTTCGAATTTTTTCGTCGTAATTCTTCATATTTCAGTTTTCTTTTTTGATATTTTCCTGTTTTCCAACCTTTAGTTTTTTATCCAGATTTTATTCATATTTTTTAGAAATTTATTTGTTATTGTATTTCTTGATTTCTAGTGGAAAATTTAATATTATTTTAATAATTTTCTCGAATAATTTGTTTTTATTATCTAACAAATTCCAAAATTATTTGTAGGTAAATTACAATTAAAATTATCGATTTTTTTGACATTTTTCCAGAATGAGGTCACGCTTGTTCTCATTTCCTGACTTATTATTAAAATATCTGTTCTTAAATTTTCTTAATATTAAGAACACTAATTGGATTTTTAATACCTTTATTTGTATCACAACTTGAATTGTCACTAGGACAATTTTCCAAAAAACTTTCGGTAGCTCGTCATCATTTTTGATTAATAAATTTAATTATATTTCTCAACGTCTTATTATTATTTAAACAAATTTAAATTACAATTTATTTAAAATTCACATTCAAAACTAGTAAATCAAAAAATTTAATTTTTTATATCCATTCTTTATGCAGACATATCTCTACCTTGCCAACAAAGTTTTTAAAATTTTAAAAATTTAAAACTTAAAAAAATTTAATTAAAAGATTAATATAAACTACTTATAATTTATAAGTAGATATCTTGCAATTAATATTGTTCGTGAACTCCGAATTTTCCTTTTTTTATTTTGGGCTCTTCAAAAATTTTTTTCGATCAAATTTTCACATTATCATTTATTGTCATCGAGAATGCGTAAGTGTGCAAACTTTGAAGAAAATCGTGACAAAATTTCAAGTTGAAATATGTAAAGATATCCTGGGATA
>MQRK01206630.1:23985-34038 GCA_001938485.1 Girardia tigrina | reverse complement strand
ATATATATAGGCATTCTACTCAATCGATTTTCTTCAAACTTTGCCAACTTACTCATTCTCGATGACAATAAATGATTATGTAAAAAATTAATCGAAAAAACTTTTTAAGATCCCAAAATTAGAAAAAAACGGAAAATTCGGAAATATCGAAAAATATTAATTGCAAGATATCTATTTATAAATTATAAGTAGTTTATATTAATTTTTAATGTTTTTTGAATAGAAATTTTTTTAATTTTTTAAATTTTAAAATTTTGTTGGTAAAGTAAAGTTCTGTCTGCATAAAGAATGGATATAAAAAATTTAATTTTTTGATTTAATAGTTTAATGTAGTTAAAATATCTTTTATGGTTTAATTTTTGTTCTTTTCTAGTTTAATATATTAAGTTTTTGATCGTTTATGTTTATAAGTTGATAGTTTACAGTTGATCTCATTTAAAGTCGCAACCGTAATTTACTAATATTTTTATGCATTTATTTTATCTCTATGCAGAACACCAACATGGGTTTTCGAACTTTTATTAAAATTAGGCAACGTTCTAAATTGATAAATATTTGTTTATGTTTTTTAATAAGCAATTACTCGAACAATTTTTTCATTATTTTTAGATTTTATTTTTAAAGTTCAAATTTTGTAATTTAGTAATAATTTTATCAACATATTAATTTTATTTAATAAAATGATTTTATGTAAAGAAAGAACATTTATTTAATTTAAAACTTAGTGAAAAGTTATTTACTTTATTTAAATTTTTAATATTAAAATTTGAAACGATTTAATATTTTTAAGTTTTTAAAATATCTTATGCTGTACTTTAAAATGCAAATTATACTCGAATAATTATTTATCGTGAACATCCAAAATATCAATTTTCCATCTGGGTGGGAGAAACACATTTCCAAAAACTAAACTCAACATACAAAATTCAACAAACCAATTTCAACATACCAAATTTAAAATATTCCTCATAATCTCATTTTATTTTTTTACATTTAAACATTTGTACGAAAATCGAGGATCGCCTGTGTTATTGTAATAATAACTTTCTAATAAACAAATATGTGTTATCATAATAAGGAAAATAATTTATTTGTTCAAATTAGAATTAATATTCAATATTGAAATTGTACATTTATGTACGAAATTGTACTGCTGTACGAAATGTCCATATAGACGAGTATTTAAATAGACATCTTTAATTGACTATTATTTAAATTTCAACTGGAGAATTTTAAAAAGAAAATTCTTGAATAATAATTTTTAAATGTACTTAATACTTTTAATTAATTTAATTTAATTAATAATTATTCAATTACTAATAATAAATCAAATATATATATTTTTGAGAATAAAATATTTCGTTTTAATTAATTATTAAATAATTAATTCACAATATACTCATTAATAAAAAATTAATTAAAATATGATTATTCTGACTGAAACCAAAAGAAAACAAGTGCTATTTAAACGCCACAAATGTTAATTAATTTTTGTGAAAAAAGTAAACTGGTTTATTTAAAAATGGAGAATGAAATAAGAATTATAAATTTAAATATATTTATTTAATAAACATGTTGCTATTTTAATTCTCTAAACAATTTCATTTTAATCGTAATTTATATAAATTAAATAATTTTACAATTAAAATAATAAATAATAACTTCGAAATCACAACATATTATTTCTTTGCAATTACACAATTATACGATTTTTATTCTTTAATTATTTTAATTAATTTATTTTTCTAAGAGTAAAATTTTTATTGTTAAAGATTATTTATTTTTAGTTGATTATTTTGATTTTAATTTTTCGATTTTATACTGTTTTTGATCAATAAATTATTGAATACCTTCATCGAACTTAGTATAAATAAGTTAGTTTAATGTTAATTTAATGTAAAGCCCAGTTTACAATGCCTAAAAGAATATATAACTAACTTTCAAGTGTAGACTGTTCATGTTGGTCGAATACACTTCCAATATAAAGAATAAAGTCTTCAACATAACCATTTCTTCTTTTGTCAGTTGTTTGTATTCCTTTTATTTTACTTTTGTATTCTTTTTATTTTCTTATCTTGTCGCATATCCTGATTCTTATGTTGATCTTATCGGAATTTGACTGTAAAGTATACAAGTCCATATGTAGTTTCTGGAAACAGTAACATATACGGATCCAAACCTGAAATACTACATGGTGGAGATCTGAAAAAATTCTCAAATGACAGATGGGATAAAACAACTGTATCCATCTGCCTTTCTACAGCTCCGATTGAAATATGAGAAGAAGCACATTGCAGCAACTAAACTAATGATAAATATCCAGCTAAAAATTAATTATTATTCATAAAAACACAACTTGCTAAAAATAGCGGAATTGTATATTTGTAGAAGTTTGTTTATGTGAATAGAAATGTAATTCTAGTTAAAACGTGGTAAACGGAACATGTCACAGACTTATTGATCCATCCACATATAAATAAAATTTTGATTAAAAATTATAAGTAATTATTAATATATTTTAATAACTACTTCAACATTATTTTTAATATAAACACAAAATAGTTTAGAAAATATATTTTTATTTAATCCATAACAAAGTTGTATGCAATTCCTCATACAAATTCGTGTATTTCTCTATTTTTAAGTCATTGACGACTTCCAAAATTCGTTCATCAACTAATGTATACTTTTTTCGTTTTTGTGTATGCTGATCTCCTTGAAGAAAAACTCAATGGAATAAACCTCCCTGTAAGCTAGCATTAGGAAAAGCAGAAGAGAATGCATTTATCACTGCAGCCTCAAAGACTAATGATATTGCTGTAGGGTGAAATGTAGGCCAAGATTCAATTATCATTTGAATCATTCGTGTATACGTCTGCTCCTTTTTATTTGGTAGAAGAGCTTATAAAATCAGAACGACATAATTACCGCGTTGAGCCATGATAACAAAAATTTGGGCAAAAAGTTTTGGAGCTAATTTAAAAGTTCCATTGACAAAAATTTTGTCAACTTGATTTATCCAATTTCTCACACTGCCTTTAGCAAAAATTAAAATTCTGTTCCGATCACCATATCCAGAATAAGATAATAAAAATGATTCATCTTCATAATTTTTATAATTTTCATATATTTCGATAGAAGCTCGATCTAGAGGTTGTGCTGGTGTAATATTCACTACCTTTCTTGTTCGATTAATTCTTTTTGAATAGCTTCCTGATTAGGCAGTTCACCGTGTACTGCAGTAGTCATTCCTTGAATTGCAATAGTGCGAATCTGTGAAGGAATTTCAAATGTTTTTTTGGCTCTGTCCTTAATAATAACTACCATGCCGCACTAGCCAAATAACCATGAGTGTTAACTACCTTATAAAAAGCTCCAGTTTTAGCGATTATATAAATCCTTCCTTTACATTTCTTGTTCTTTTCAAACTCCACATCACATCGCCATGATTTTAGCATGTTCATGGAAACGTACTTATCAAAGACATATAAGTATCCATCATACTCATACTTTTCGGTACCTCTGTTTGAACGGATAATCAAATGTAAACTATAGATTATATATTTTGTGTTATTCAAACAAATAATATTTATTAAAATATTTCCATATGATTTCATAAAATTCAAAATTTAGAAAAGTTTTATACGTCTTATTTTTATATTTCAATGTAAACGTTCATTTGATTTTACTAAGATTTGAAACACATGAAAATAAACAGAAAAATAAATAATTAAAAACTGAAAATAAAACTTTTATATTATGTATCTTATTTTTATCTTTTTTAAAAAAATCTTAATTTACTAGTCCATCATGGAAATCCTTTTTCCTTAAAAAATAATTGATTCTAAGGTAATATGGAGAAGTGTGGAATATACCAAAGGAAAATGTTCAGTGTGGTGTCACTTTATCAGTGATTAAGTTATTACTGTTATTTCAAATCATAATCATACTCCCGATTCGATAATAGAAGTTATGAAAGAAAAATTATTTTTATTAAAGACCAAGCAATAAATACCTAAAACACAACTCAACAAATAATAGCAGAAATGTCCGTTGGACTTCCTTCAGTGATTGCTGCACAATTATCATCCACAAAACTTAAGACCAGGATGATACAAAGAAAAATGTATCGAACGCAGCGATTTCCGATAAACCTACTGTGTTTGGGCGATTTGAGAATCGATGCTCCATACAATGTAACATTTAATAATGAATCCCATTTATTGTATGACAATATTGATTCAAATAACCGTATTCTAATTTTTTCAACATAAAAAAATTTGGATCTTGTATCTAAATATGAACATTAGTATGTTGATTTTATATTTAAAGCAGCGCCTTATTTATTTCATCAATTATACACAATTCACGAAATTAAGTATAATAATATGCTACCATCTTTTATTCTTTTACTCACCAACAAAAGCGACGAAACGTATATACATGCTTTAACTGTCTTGAAAACTTTGAGACAAAATTTATGCCCAAGATCTATTATGTGTGATTATAAAAAGAGTTCTATTAATGCCTTTTGTCAAACATTTTCTTTGGCAAAAATACGTGGTTGTTTTTTTCATTCCACACAATGTTTGTGGAGTTGTATTTATAATTGTCTACAAACTTTACATGAATATAAGATCAATCCAATGTTTTCATTCTTTAAGTTTTATTAAATCCGATAATATTTTATTTTGAAGATACTTGGATTGATCGATCGCAAATGACGAATATGCATAAAAGCCCACTATTTCCTCATTGTTTATGGAATGGCAATAATTCAGTAATGCAAGGGTTTCCAAAAACTAACGATTCGGTTGAAGGTTGGCATCGAGCATTTAACGATCTTTTGATTTCAAATCATCAAATATTTGGCATTTCGTTGATGTACTGAGGTATTAACAAAACCTTAATGAATTACAGATTAACTAGTGTATTGGTAGACAAGAGCCAATTTTTTAAAATTGGACGTCATAATTTTGTAAACTTTATTTCTATTACAATTTTCATTATTGAAACAAATTTATGAGGAACAAAATTTTAATTACATAATCCAGATCTCAAAATTCTAAATATAAATAATAATATGTTATTAAATAATAATATGTTATAAAATATGTTATTTTATTCAATTTTGTATAAATCATATGTTGTTTTTTGCTTTATTAATTTTTTACAATGTTTATTAATTGAAATCTAAATTTAGATTTTTAAAAGTATTCTTTAAAAATTCAATTCTTAAATGTTTTTTGATTTTTAATCATTCGATGATAAATTATTTTTTAATAAAAATCTTTTATTTCTTTTTAATAAAATTGCATTCTTTTTAAAATTTATTTTACTTAATATTGATTTTATACATTAAAAAGTTTTATGATTTTATTTTAAATAGTGTTACAAAATACATCAAAATCTTCTTTACAATATTCTTTAACTTCGAAGATGATATTTAATTGTGAATTTTTTAAAACTTCATTTTTATAAAAATTTGTCCCAATTTAATCAAAATATTATCATTACTCTAAAATTTTTTAAAAACTTATTTCATTTTAATTAGTAATATACTATCTGTGAAATATAATTTTTACAAAAATTATTTCGATTTAATTAGTTGAAATGTTACTATAAAATATATTTTTTTAAAAAATCTTATTTATTTTAATTAGTAAATATATTATCTATAACTTAAATTTTTATTTTAAAGAATTATTTCATTTTAATTAATCGACATTATTTTTACTTTATCTAAAATATAAATATGATTTTTTTAAAAATATCAAAAATTTAAAAATATCAAAAATTTAAAGTTCACCAAAAGTAACCCCAACAAGGACAATGCACAAAGATTATACAGGATTTCAGCTAGTTACAATAATGCATTAATTTTAAATTATTTGAAGGGTATAGTAAGCTTTTTTCATTTGAATGTTTAAAAATAAAATATTGAGATACCCCGACAAATGTGCGCACCGAAAATGCGCTCAAAGGGGATTGCAAAACCTTTATTTAATTACTTAATATGAAAGATATTTTTGAATTATAAAATTAATAGATTTTTTGAAAATGTTTTATTACACTGGTTGACGAAAAAAAATGTTTTTTGAAGTTTTAAGGTTTTTCTGCCAATTATATACTACTTTGGCATGCTGATGCCGAATATGTTATTAGTTTTTCTCATTTGGCTCCTGTTTTCACACAATTTAATTTATTTAAATGCACATTTTACAGACAATATTTTCTATTGTTATGTAAAACATCAAATTCAGGAAAAGTTAAGGTGAAATAAATTGTCTCTTCTTGACTTTGCGGGCATGGGAGGCATTTGTTGAGTCTCTCTTCAGGCTCCAGCAATAATTGGCCAGTATATTCACGTTCCAGAGGCCATGGTAGCGCTCCTCCATGACTCGTATATCTTGGTTGAACCTCTCTCCTTGCTTCTCAGTGTAATCTCCGCAGTTGTCTGGGAAGTAATCCAAGTGAGAGCTAAGAAAGTGGAGCTTGATAGACATGCGAGCACCGAGTGCTTGAAAACGCTTCAGCAGATCAGTAACAACTCTCTGGTAGTCTTCGCTGTGGTGATTGCCCATGAAACTTTGAATAATCGACTTCAGGGCAGTCCATGCACGTTTCTCATTTGGCGTAAGTGATTTGTCGAAATTTGGATCTTTCATGAGCTCTCTTATCTGCGGTCCATCGAAGATTGCCGCAAGTATCTTTGCCTCTGAGACTCTTGCGAATTTCTTCTTCAAGAAAATGACAGCTTTGCCATTTTTCTGAAGTGCATTCCCAAAATTTTTCATCAGCCCAAGCTTGATGTAAAGAGGCGGGAGAATAATTTTTCTTCGATACAAAAGGGGTTGTTATAGCACTTATTGTGAGAACTGGGTACAAGCTCATCTCTGGCTGGCCAAGTACTCTTAATGAAATGATTCTGGTCATCCGTACTATCCCACATACACAAGAAGCATGGGTTTTTTTGTGTATCAGCCTTGCTGATCCAGAATAAGTGCCACAACCTACAATAAATGTCAAAAAATTATAGATTCAATGAAACGCTAAATATATCAAATACTTACCTTCATGTCTCCACAAATGAGCCACTCGTGACTCTTGTAATTCAAAGATTTTAGTACCAGCTCCATGTTGTTGAAGTTTCGCTCATTTGAACTGAGTGGCCAACAGGAACACTGGCAATATTGTCGCCATTATGGAGGAGGAATGCTTTCAAGCTGAGACTTGAGGAGTCTAAATAGACGCCATTCTTTAGGTTGATACACTACACCCAATGCTGTGATTAGACCACCCACATTATTGCAGTACACCAAAGATGCTTCTTCGTCCATTGTGAAGAACTGACGAAACTCATTCTCACGATCTCGATACAAGTAGTAGGTCACATCTGCCGACAGCAAATGATGTTCATTGAGTCGCGATGCCAGCAGCTGTAAAGAATCCTTCGAAAAACCCAAACTCCCCTTCAAATCATTGAGCTCTGCCTGAGTTAATGACCTGGGCTGCTTGGAGTCCATGTGTGATTCTTCTGAAGCATCGATTTAACTGCATACATCAGTGGTTGATGATGATGAAGTGGAAGAAGAGTCAGGAGGGTTAGTAATTGGCAATCCAGGACGATGCGGAATGGGTCTCAGAGCGGAAGGTACATCAGGATACACAACGCACTTCTTCTTTTTAGTTGTCACTCCTATAAAAGCATAGTATTGGTCAGATGTACTCTAATAAAGTTGAATGTTCATGTTATTTATTTTACCTTCAAGATTTGTCGAGCAGAAATAACAGTCAGTAGAGTGGTCTCTACCCTCTCTCTACACCATAGGAACAACAAAGAAGAGAGAGTCCTTTGATTTGTTCCACCATCCACGGAGATTATTGACACAGGTCTGGCAACAAAAGTGAGGGGCAAACGCTTTTTCCTGGTCACCTAATTTTACACCAAAGTAAGCATGGTAGCTTTTCTTCACGAATTTAATGATGTTGAGTTTTCTCTTGGGAAAGGTAACTTGTCAACAGATGTAACAGAACCTATCTGGATGATTTTTACAAGTCCTATTCATTAGAAGGCTGAATTAAAAAGGAAATACTCTGAAAAATTAGTATATTTCATAATAATTAATATTAAGCATTTGATCCTTACATGATAAATGGAAATCAAACTACTGCCACCTAGTAATTTTTATGTATTTTATGCATAAAAACAATTCAATAAGTTTGTGTCATCATAAAATAAAGATAATATATAAATTATAAGAACTCATAAATTATAATTATAGTTATAGTTATTATTTATATAAACATATAGCAAATATTTGGAAAAAATAATAAAATTGACAGAAAAATATTATTATAGCCAAATGAAAGAAAAATATAGTATATTCGAAATCAGGGGGATAAACTGATGTAGAAACTGTAAATCATATTAAAAACTCAAAAATTTCGTTAACCAGTGTTATTATTTACTTATTCTAAAAATATTTTTGAATTATATAAATAATAGATTTTTTTGAAAATTTTTTATTATTATTATTACTTATTGCTAAAGATATTTTGATTCACTGTCAAATTATAAGTATTAGATTTTATTGTAATGATTTTTTAAAATATATTTGAAATATTTAATGCCAATATTAATTTAATATACTGAAACAAAAGATTAAAAATCACAAATTTATTATCAATTAAAAAATTATCTAAAAGAGACAATCTAAATGTTAATATTAAGAGCTACTACGTGCAAATTCTCCTTAAATTGACGTCCATAATAAGTAGGAAAATTTGCTCTATCAAGTCCTGTTCACGACGGAAATGATCGATTATTATAATTGTTAGATGTTTTTGGAACATCTTCGATGCAATCAATATTAGAAGCCGATATCACTTTTTCAAATTTTATTTCTCTACAAAAATGTCTAATACATTTTATTTAAACAAATTTAATCGAAATTAAATTCATTTATTTTTTTTACTTTTGAGGAACAATTTACTCCAAATATCTCAAACCGGTATAATAAAAATAAATATGGTATTAATAATCCATATGACTTTTATTACTTTCTGACTGTAAGAATTTTCCATTTCTAATAACAACAAAATCCGATTATCAAAATTTATTTAAATTCAAAAAATTGATAAATTCTGATTATTTAAACAAATAAGGAATTTCATAAAATTAAACTGGATCCTTATAATAATTTATAATATAAATATGAAATATGATTATTTACTATAAATATCAATATAACAAATTAATTATCTTCACACCCCCTTCTTTAAAAGGCTTTAGCCACTCTATATTTCGACATATTAACCTTCCCGTTTTATTTTCTAATTCTACGCTGCGATTGTGTATTTTACGAATGATCCTATACGGCCATTCATATCGATCCATTCCTTTTAGTCTACTTTCGACTTTAATTTAATGCCATATCTCCTTGTTTAAAAGCTCGCTTCTGTTCGCATGTTTGAGACATTTTGTTTTCCTTTCTTGCACTTCTTCAATAATTTTTTTATTATCAAGATCATATCGACGTGATCCATCCAGTATTATCCGTTTTCCAAAGATGATTTCTGATGGGCTAAATTTGGTGGTACTCTGTCTAGAAGCATTTATACTAAATTCAATCTCCGGTAATATCTCAACCCAATTTTTGTCTACCATTATATTTTAAAGATGCATTTAAAGCGTCCCTGATAGTACGGAAGTGACGTTCTATGATTCCATTTGCACTATGGTGGTATGGACTTGAAAACTGCAACTTGATTATCATTGATTTAGTAAATTTGGCGAAAGATCGTGATTCAAAAACTTTTCCTCGGTCTACATGAATACATGCCGGGCTCCAAATTTTAATATCCACTGCTTCATGATCGTTTGAATTGTAGCTGTTCCATCTTGAGAGTTGACGGCTGTCAGGCTTATGTATCGGCTGAATCTGTCTATGATTCCTAAGATATATTTCTTTCAATTTATTACTGGCATTGGACCACAGAAATATATATATATATATATATATATATATATATATATATATATATATATAT
>MQRK01206612.1:10914-22115 GCA_001938485.1 Girardia tigrina | reverse complement strand
ATAATTGCTGGATTTAGAAGTAATTGCTTGAATAGTAAAGATGATATACCGTATATACTCGAGTATAAGTCGGAAATTTGTTTCTGTTTTTTGAATCATAAAATACCATTTTCGACTTTTTTATTATTAAAGATGAATTTTCATGTTAATTTTTTGTGTTGTAAATTAAAATTGAAACCATTTCTCCTGTTCGATTTATACTTGAACCTTTAATTTTATGCACTTTTTAAGTCGAAAAAGTCACTTCGACTTATACTCGAACCGACCTATAGTTGAGTATATACGGTAATTAATTTTTGTATTTTATGTTCACAATTTAATGACCAGTGGAAGAGAGGGATGTGTGGAAATCAACTATAAAATCATTTGGCCCTAAAATTAAATAAAAATCCTATTCGATTTAATATTGGGTTGAGGAATAAGTTCCCGCCGTTTTGTGAAAAATTAAAATTTTATTTTTTAACAAAAAAGTTACTACAACTTAATCACAAATGTAATCGCCGCCATTGTTCACGACTTCTTCCCAACGTTCAACGAGTTTTTCAATGCCTCTTTTTTGTAGAAATCTTGATTTTGTAGAAAATTTGATTTAAATATTAAATTGATTAAAAATTCAAAAAACGGCGGGAACTTATTCCTCAACCTAATAGAAAAAATTTGTTTTATTTTAAAATTACATAATACTTACATAAAAAAAGCTTTGGCAAATAAATAGGAATATATTATTCTTAGATGAGTATCACGATGATAAATTAGTCTAGATACACAGATAAAGAAACTAGAAAGTTCATATAATCATGTAAGCCCGCTAGTCTTTATTTATTGGATTACCTCATGTGATACACATAATTGCTAAGAGAAGGTTCCTATTCCGCGCTTAATATTTAATATTAATTGCAAAATGTTTCTTTCTTTTTGCTGATAATTGATTTGCTAATTTTTCTGCCAATAGGAAGATGATACTTCGTCTTGTTGGTTTGATTGTAGTAACCTCAATTACATGTTCTTTGGACATCCTCGGAATTAGTATTATGAGTTATTTCAGACATCCAAATTTTATTATTATTCACAACACAAAATGTTTATATCTAATATTTAAACAAATGTTTTTTGAGAAACAATTTGTTTTATAAATCTAAAACCGATAAAGATAAAAATACTTATAATATTTGTGAGGAATGTTTTGAATTGTGTGTTGATATTGTGCATGTTTTATGTTGATTCGGATTGTGTCTCTGCTACACAGATGGATGATTGATATTTTCTTTGATTCCTGGTAATTAAAAATAATTTAATTTTAAAGTAAAAAGATTTAAAATAATTTTTGAATGTATTATTTATTTTTTAATATTTTAATGTATTAATTTAATATGTTTTTTTTAAAAATGTTTAGATTTAACTTGAACCAATTAGATTCTTTATAATTAATAATTTTTATTAACAGATCTTCATTTATTGAAAATAATTAGTTTGAACTCAGAAATTAATTGATCAAGAGAGATGTCAAATAGTGAATGCAATTGTGATATTAATAAATATTGTAAAACTCATATTGATGTTGTTAATAATATTAATATTTGATTTTATTTTAATTTTATAAATCAATTTTAAATTACAATAACATTTCAAAAAATTTAATCGCTTTGGTCCATTTTATTAATTTTTAAAATCTTTACACATTTAAAAATTATACATTTTAACTTGTATATAACATTTTAGACTATTTCAAAAATTCTTAATTCTTTGCAATTTAATTAGATCTTATTAATTTTAAAAATTTCTTTTTCGAACTTTACATATTTAAATATATCTAAATTTTAATTTATCCTTATTTCAAAAATTTTCCTAACATTTTTTTAGTTCCTTGCAACTTCATTGAATAAAATCCAAGCTTTGATGACTGGAAGATCCAGAATACTACAAAAAAACATGAACCGGCCATCCACAACATCCACACTTCGCAGTAGAAATTCTTGTCATTTGGTCCAAAATATCCACTGAAAATTAAGCGAGATTGTAGAAAAACTGTTTCTAGCAATATTTTTCCCGTCTCAGATATTAGATACCACATTCTTGCTTGGTTTGTCTTTAAAAATTGTCGTAGTCATCAAAACTTTTGAATTTTAGAAAAAATAGACTTTATTTCTATTTTGAACTTTTTAATAAGTTTGTATCGACCGATTAGCAGTCAGAAATCTCAACAATCAGAATAAAATTGTATACCAAAAAACTGCTAAAATGATGTTATTGAACTACTTTTTGACTAAATAAGGTTGCAGAATTCATATATTTACTTTTATGTGTTGGAAAGAAATCAGATTGTTTATTTAAATGGTAAAGCGTCTGAATTAATTATGCTAAATACCTTCTTTATAGCCAAAAAAGAATTTAAGTATACTGTTTTTATAGTAATTTTACAGTAAAAAAATAATAATTTTCTTTTGTTTTAATTTATTTAAAAAAAGCTATTCAATAAGTATTTGGACATTGAGAGCTGCGACATATCAGAAACTGGTATTTGGGGAAAACTCTTGCGATCCCAAATGAAATATCTCTAACAAATGTCCCTTAGGATATGATTTTCGAAGATCAGTCTTATAAAACACATTTCAAGTTTATAACAAAATTAAATTTTTTTAAATATAATTTAAAAATTAAACATTTAAACGAATTTTTATATATTTAAAAAAATGTTAATATTAAATATTTATTTTTTCAAATGTTAGACAAAGTTTACAAGTGGTCATCGAAAAATAGTTTTTATTCAAATGTAAAATTATTTTATTTTATTTTCTTTATTCAACACATAATGCCAAATTTTATTACAATAATTAGGAACATAATAAATGCAAACTAAGATTATATAAACAGTAAAAAAAGTTTATAAATATATTAAAAAATAATATTACTAAAATTGAAGAAAATTAGATTTATATAAATATTTATTAACCCTTTCGCGACGTGCTATTTTCCTATTAAGTATTCTCATAAGACGGCCATTTTCGAGGTTTGCGGAATATAACGGTCTTCGTCATTATAGCATAAATTTACCAAAGAAGTACAGTTTTTACTAAGAGATTTTTACTAAGTTAAAAATATAAATTTGATCATTATATACTTGTAAAAAATACTTTTTGAAAATACTTTACGGGAATATACGGTCTTTGACGCAAAAACTTGTGCTTATCTATAATTATGTTTTTTAACAGTTTGTACAGTCAGTTTGAACTTACGTACACGCCGGATAAGCACTCAGTTCATTTATAGGTATGGTTGACTACCTAGCTTACTTCACCTAGTAGTCATAAAGTAAACATAGATTACATAGAAGTTATGGTTACGGTCCCGAGAGAGTTATGTTTAACTAATAAATGATGGATACCCATTACAAGATATTAATTTTGAACTTAATTTCTTCAGCTTGTATCATCAATATTAATTTTCTGATCCAGTGATTCAAGCAGTTACATCTTAGGACTATGAAATCTGAAATTTATGGAAGTAATCTTAAAAAGATGTTGCTGAATCAATGACATTTTTCAATGCTCATTATTTATTTTTTTTACTTTGTAAAAACACAGCTGTTGATTTCATAGCATAATTTGTTTAATATATATCTTGCTAATTTCATCAAGATATCCAAGCTTAATAAAAATTTAAACTTGCTTTCCAAGACCACATACTAAGAATAATTCGAGGGACAAAATCAAAGAATTAGAAGGGAAAGTTATTTTACACTCATCACCTAAACAAAATCTTGTTCCATCGGAGATTATAATATTTTCGTTCTATGAAACACTGTCTAGCTAGAAAAAAATCATTCTTTCGAAAAGGGTATATAAAAGTGTTTGGACTTTAGAGACGAGGAATTTTGTCAAAAGGGTAGAAAAAGTTAGTTCATTTTAAAATGATTTTATCGAATCTTATATGGATTATAAAACTGATTAATAATACACTCCTGCTACGTTGATATTATTTATTTTTAAGACAACTTCTACTAAGTACACAATTTAATACACAATATTTAAACCACACATAAAAGTATTCACAATTTACATTATGAGTTATTTAATCATTATTAAGAACACTAATTGGATTTTCAGTACATTTATTGATATCAAAATTTGAATCACCACTAGGACAATTCTCCACTAAACTTTTGTACCTATTCATAGTTCTTGATTGATAAATTTTTTAATTCTATTTCTAAACGATTTATTATTCAAACAAATTTAAATTGCAACTTAATTTACAATATCGATTACAAAATAATTTTAATTATTTAAAAAATATTTTAAATAAATTATTTATGATATATTAATTTAATTTTAAAGTTGTTATTTACATTTTTAAATTGATAATATAATCCGACGGGAGCGTATTGGTTCCATTTAGTGAGCCGGATTTGACAATCATCATTTATGACCCTGATGAGGGCCGTATATTTTTCTCCTTTTTTTCTTCTCGCCATAGCTCCTGATATATTTGAACAGTAGGAAAATGTGAACAAATAAAGCTTTAAGCAATTAGAAGAGAGAATTTCTATTGATTTATTTGTAATGCCTTTGCAGTCATCAATTTGGATTTCCCTAAGTCTTGTAGAACAATTAGATTGAGCAAATGATTTGATTCCATCATCAGTTATTTTAGTTTTGACGAGATTTATTCCAGTAAGATTTGTTTTTTACACAATGATATGAGGGATAAATCGGTAATTTGGATACAACTATATAAATTTAAATTCTCTAACCTCAAACAATGTTCCGACAAATGAATAATTGATTTGTTAGTGATTAATACACAGTTCCTCAACTGAACATTTCTTAAACATATACATTCATTTATTATCGCTATCAAACCAATATATGTGATATCTCTAAGAGCTGCTCTGTCACTATTGAGATTGATAACAGTCAAATGTTTACACTTAGACAATTTTCTAAACACTCGATTATCCAAAAAATTTAATGCTGATTCAGTTTGGAGTTTCCTCCGTTTTAAAATTAGCGCTAATAATCGATTTTCCATGCTTTCGGGTATATCAGTCAATTTTTTTCGTAATAAACGTAATTATAAGCCAAATATCTCACACAAATTTCTTGGAGACTGAATGCAAAACCATGTCATGATAAACAGCAATACGAAAACTAATAACCAAATTTTTATTATGTTTAAAAAGAACTCTGTGGAGCTACCGCATTTACAATTTATATTATATAAACAAGAAACATTTTTTTTGTTTTTTAAATTAAATTGCAATTCAAAATTACAATTCTATTTTCACAAAAAAAATGAATTGCACCTTTTTGTTAATGACTTTTAATTTAAAACTGTAAAAATGGTCCAGAATTTAAACTCTTAACTTTTTTTAACAACATTTTTCACCGACGTTTTAAAATATTTAAAATAGCAGTCTTCCATCTGGGTGGAGAAACACAATTCTAAAACAAAATACCAAACAACATACAATAAACACCATTCAAAAATATTCCTCACACACATAATAATTTATTTAAAATGATATAAAATATTTTTTGAAAATAATTTTAAAATATTTTAGTAAGGAATTGTAATAGAGCACAAAATGAAACTTTCAAAAATTTAAAATATTTTTTATTGATTTCCGTCAAACAACATCTTTTAAAAATATCACAATTCAATTGATGATTTTCTTTCGTTTCGGCGAAAAAGACGTTAAAAATTCGAAAAAAAAGAATCTCTTCCTCATTCTTTAAAATCTCGAACCGGTGATCAACGATTAATGTCGGATGTCAGATATATTTCGTTGCAAACCCTAAGCTAATTCTTGTGGGCCCCATATAAATTTTCTTTTTTTAAAATTATTAAAACGAACAAAAGTAGATTTAGAGACTGATATTAATTAACTGAAAAAATTATAATATATATTTCGTTATTTTGAAAATTTTGTTTTACAAACTATTTCTTACATATTTCATGTTTTTTCGTAATTTAACCCCTTTTGATAAATAAATTTCAGGTAGATTAGGTAAACAATTAGTGCTTGTTTTTGATGTCAGAAAACGGTTTCTACCTTACTTAAATAAATAACAAATAAATTTTGACAATAATTAATTTTTAGTTTCGACATATTTGAATTTCAATTTTATCGACAATTTATGAAATATTTTCGAAAAACAATCGACATGAAAAACAGATTAACATTTACAAATTATCATAAATAAAGAATTAAATATTAATATATTTTAATTAAATATTAATACAATACTCAAACTGTCACTCGATATCTAAGAATTATTATGAAGTAACTGTTTTGAACTGCATTATACAAAGTTAAGGTGGTATATATACAAATATAATAAATATTCTTTCTAATTTTCATTATAATTTATATTTCAAAAATTATTATTATTATGAGAAGTTAGTTAAAATTTTTTTATTTAGTTTAAATTTTTTTTTATTTAAAATTTTAACAGAAATTTAATAATTACATAAAACATAAAAAAACATAAAGTTTATAAAACTGAAAAAATAGTTAGAAAAATTTTTTTAAAAAAAACAACCAAAAATAAAAATTATGTAAAAGAAAAATAGTAAATAAATTTTAAAAATCTAAAAAGTTTAGATTAATTAAAATCGATATATTTTAAAAGGAACATATTTATTAAAAGTTTTAAAATAAGAATTTAAAAATAAATAATGAAAATAATAAACTGGATAAATTTTATAATATAAAACGAAATTATTTTGAAAGAAATTAAAATTAGAGTAAGTTAAATATTTTTTTTCGATTAAATTAAAATTCATATAGGTGATATATTTCTTTAAAAACGTAAATTTCAGAGATAAATTTCAATAGTTTAAGTTTTATTATAATTATATAAAATTAGAAATTTGATTTTAAAGAAAATTTAAGAAATGGATTTTGGTAAAATGATTATATAATATAAATAAATAATTCAATAAATAATTTGTTTAAATATTTGTGTAATTTTCATTAATATTTTTTTGTGTGATATTTTTAATTCTAATTTTGAAGATAACGTCAATGTGACTAATAATTAACTTTTTATATATTAATCAGTATATATTAAAATAATTCAAAATTTTAAAAAATCATTAACTTAAAATCAAAGAAATAGAAAATTAAAAAATAAAACTGGAGCGGAAAATTTGTTATTTTGACCGAACATTTTGCCAGTTTAGGAAAATACATAAATAAATTATATAAAATATATAATTAATAAAATAAATAATTTAAATAATTAAAAGCAAAACTTTAATGAATAAAGCAATTAAATTAACAACAAAAAATAAATAAGTTAAATAAACAAATTAATTAGTAAACTTAATAAAGTAAATTAAATAGTTGTGGGTTAAATGGAATTTCGAAAGATCAGAATAGAATAGAAATGGAGTGGATAAATTAATTTATTTAATGACAGTTTGTGTTTTTGTGAATCCAGTTGTTTCATTTGAATTGATTAGGTGAATGTAGATCACCAAATATTCAAATCGATTTAGGGGTTAAAGGTGTGAGTAAGAGAGAGTTATGTAATTTGTGTTTGTAATGGTGAAGAGTGTAAAATGTGTTTATGAAATTAGCGTGTATTTGTGTGTATGTAAATATGAAAAAGGAGATTTGATTGAATGTTTGCGTGCGTGTAATTTTTATGTGTGTGAATGTCTTTGTTCGATGAAATTTAATCACAATATTCGTAAAAATTAAAAATTTGGGGAAAACAAATTCGATTTTCTTTCTTTAAATTTGTTGTAAAAAACGATGTTAATTTAAAAAATATATAAAAAAATATATCGTAATATCTCGTTTAAATTTGCATATTAATAATGCAAATTACTGGTACCAAGAATCGATTTTAAAAAATTCAAAGATGGTGATAGTAAATCTCGCATAACTTGATCGAATCAAGCTCTATTAAGTAGAAAAAAGATTGCTGAGTTAAGAATTGAATTTACAAAAAAGATCTACAAAATTGTCTTTAAATCCAATGATTTTTTTATAAAAGGGTTTATATATAAATCGTTCAAACTGACATATTATTTCTGAGAAAGTCAAAACTTTTCGGAGTGATAATTCGACGCAATGTTTGCATGTGAGTCTATATGATGTCGGCCATGAATGGAGACACGGTTTCCGATGATCCAAAAACTATGGCTTGCACCTCAAAACTTTCTAGTTTATGGTATTTAGGGTAAAAATCATTTAGTTTAAAATCTTTTTTTAAATTTTGTAGATGAACAATTGAAATTATTATGAAACATAAAACAAAACTCCCAAACAATGGATTTCTTTAGGCCTGAAATTGTTCAAAAACAAGAAAATTAGATACCTATCATTTGAAAAACAGGCAAAATTTTTTAAAATATTACTACAACGAAAATCAAAAATGGTTTCACATATGATTATTATTATTGATTATTATTATTAATTAATGCAATCTTTAGTGCAATAATTAGTGAATCACGCCCATAAAAACTAAGCAAAACAGCAACTATTTCGTTAAAATGCTCTAATGGAAAAACTCTAAAAAAATGGAAGGAGTTATGTAATAAATTTTTTTTGATAGAACGACTATTGAAGGTCAACGTATCTAATTCTGTGAGACAAAACCTAACTGTGAGACAAAAATACTATCTCGGCCGGTGACATGCCTGTCGTACCTTGCACAGTACTATTTAACATAAACTCGACTTCTGATAAGACTTCTGTCCAATCTTTATGATCTCCATCCTTCATTCTAATATTCAAAGCATCTCTGATCGTGCGAAACTGTCTTTCCAAGATTCCATTTGTGTTATGATGATATGGACTCGAATAGAATACATCAACTTTAAATTTTTTCGACATGTCCTTGAACAAAGCCGATTCAAATGTTTTTCCTCTGTCTACGTAGATTTCTTTTGGTGGTTCGAATTTCCATATCCATCTGTCCAATAACAATTTTCTAACTGTGTTTTTCATCTTGACTAGCTGCTACATTCAGGCTAATATATCTACTAAACTGGTCAATTATTGCAATATATATTGACATCCATTTATATTTCTTTTTAATGGTCCACAAAAATCAATGTATATTTTCTGGAAAGGTTCATCCGCTAATTGCTTTAAATGCTTTTCTTTTGTTTTGGTTGTTAGTGTCTTCCTTTTCTGACAATTTATGCAACTTTGAACGATTGCTTTTATAAATTCTCTCATATTTTCCATGTCGAAATCATCTCGAAGGTACTTATAGAACTTTTTACAACCTGCATGACACAACAATTTGTGCATTTCTTTAACATAATTTGCTCATTCTGCCTTTGAAATCCAGTGTTTATTATTTTAATTTATGACGATATCATTCTTTAATACCCATTTTCTTGTTCTATCTTTACTTATGTCCTCGATTATTTGTTTTATTTCATTATTATTCTTCTGCCATTTAAAACCATCTGATTCTGCACTTAATGCCAGTATTCCTGTATTAATCTTTCCTTTCTTGGCCTCTCCATGCATTGTTTGACACTGATTGCATAGTTCGACAACTTTCTTGACATTGCATCAACATTTGAATGTTTTTCACCTTTTTGATATTCCATTTTCATGTCAAGTCTACTCAGAAAATTTATCCATGTTTGGAACTGTGGTGTGATAGGGTTCTTTGTTATCATCATAAAAGTGATAGCTTTATGATCTGTTCGCCACAAAAATCTTTTTCCATACAAGAAATTTTTAACATGCTGTGTGAAAAAATAAATTTCAAGTAGTTCTTTCCTTGTAATGCAATAGCCTAGTTCATATTTATTCATTTTATGTGATCCATACACAATCACCCTTTCTCTTCTACATTCGTCTTTCTGTGATAACACCGCCCCTATCGTACCAAAACTTGCATCTGTGTCAAGAATGAAGTCTTTGGCAAAATCAGGATATGCCAAAATTAGAGTTTTAATCATTCTTTCTTTTAGTTTTTGAAAAGCTTCATCACATTCTTTTGTCCAAATCAGTTTCTTATCATTATTTTTACCACATAAACTTTCCAATACTTTTGCATTCTTGCGTAATCCTTTATAAATTTTCTGTAGTAATTTGTCAAGCCCAAAAAGCTTCGTAAATTTTAATGCATGATGGGCTTTGAAACTTGCTTATGGCGTCAATCTTTGATTTATCTGTTTCAATACCATCTTTACTTATGATATATCCTAAGAATTTAGTCTTTTCTACTAAAAATTGATATTTCTTAGGATTTATTCTCAAACCTGATTGTTTAATCTTCTCAAATACGTTATTTATTCTTTGAAGATGTTCTTTCTTATCTTTTGCGAAAATCAAAATATCATCCAAATATACGACTGCTTCTTTCCAATTCAAATCTCTCAAAACTTTCGCCATTAGCTCCTGAAAAGTTGCTGGGGCCGCAGCAATTTCAAAAGGCATTCTCTTGAAACAGTATTGACCGTACTTTGTTGAGAATGCCGTCTTAATCTTTGATTCATCTTCTAATTCTACTTGATGGTAAGCGTTTCCCAAAGTGACAGTACTAAAGTATTTTGCTCAATTTAGTGTATTCAACATATCGTCTACATTTGGCATTGGAAACGCTGGTCTGACGGTTATTTTATTTAACTGACAAAAATCTACACATACTCGAATATCTTGCTTTTCTTTTTTCCAAACACATACTAAAGGAAAGTTCCAAGGAGAACTACACTTTTCGATAATATCGTTTTCTTCAAAGTGTTTTATAATATCATCTAGTTTTTCTTCAAAATGTTTCGGTTGTCTATACGGTTTTACCAGTACTGATTCTCCATGCGTTTCTATCTTGTGTTTGGTTAACGAAGTTTTTCCAATTTTCAATTTATCAGCCATGAATATTGATCTGTACTTTGTTAAAAGTTCGATTAAAAGCAATAATTTTTTTTAAATCATTAAACATCTAAAAATTTAGGTGTCTAAATTAATTTTATAGCTTTTTGCGGTAATTCAATCGAATATTAATCGATAATTTTTCGATAATACGATTTTATTTCTCCAAACACATTCCAAAATTTCATTCATCATTAAATCATCGAGATTTCTTTTTTCCACAAATTTACGTTTTGGAAAATTCAACAAATATTTTCGATATTCGCGTCAATTGAACGATGATCGTTTTCGACAACGATTAAAATTTTCATCGAAAACAACAAACACAATTCAATGAATTCAGATACACACA
>MQRK01206602.1:547-12231 GCA_001938485.1 Girardia tigrina | reverse complement strand
AATTAGTTTGCTTGGATTCATTGATTCATTGCTGAAACTTTTTGCACAAATGAGACAAAATGGCAGTGAGGGATCGTTTTCTGATGCAATAAATCCATATTGTAGATATTCGTCCTGATACTTTCGCTTTTTTACTTTTGATATAATAAGGTTCATTTGTCAAATTGTTTAAGTGCTCAAAATGTCAAAGGTTCCATCTTTCTAACACAACCCAAACTTTCCTCAAAAGTGGTAGTATGTGGGAGTTTTTCGGCATCGGTACGAGGATATCTGCATTCTGAACCATGAAAATGACTCTTCATAATTGTCCATAAACCATTACAGCAGAATTGACTTCCTATGCACATCTAATTACTTGTACATAGGGTAGATAATCCTTGTCCATTTTACAATCCCGGGATTTTCTTTTTATGAAATTCCAAGATTTCTGGGATCGATACCTTAAGCCTCTTCATTTCATAAAAGAAATTAAAAGATCGGAATTCAATATATCAGAAAATGTTTTAGTTTAGACGAAAACACCTTTTAGTAATTAATTTCACAAAAGGAAAAATCGATTACTAAAATGTGAAAATTAATATAAAATATAAATATTGGATTTCTTAGATTTGATTTTTTTCACTTTAATAATAAAAACTGATAACATCTCAACATCATCGATATTTATATAATCAGACAATTTATCGCAACACAGTTAAAACCATACTAGAAAATAGAAAAAATAAAATTAAAAATAAAATTAAATAAATAATACTAAAAAATAAAAAAAAACCAAAAAATCATCCATTTAAAAATAAATTTTTAGACAGGTACAAAAACTTTTATTACTGTCAAAAATACAAATTTTTATTTTTATTCTTACGCACAAGATTTACGCTCAAATTTTATAATCAAACAAACTCTGTCTTAAAACGATACATAGTAAACATAATTTTCAACATTACTTAGTGTAAAGAAAGTGAAATGAACAGAAAACATTACTTATGTCTCCAACCTTTGGTTCATTTCCTGCGAGTATTTTCCAGGAAGTAATTCCAACAACCCTTTCTTTTGGAGATGCGGTACCACTTGTTCTCAATTTGATGTTTCGATCGTGTAGACTTATTGAACTATTTCTGTTTAATTTCTTGCCACGACAGATTCTCTTGTCTTCCGTTATAGTGTATATATATCAACAGTCCAGTGACACCTTTTTTTACCTGAAAATAAAGTTTACTTAACGATATATGTTCAAAAACCATTACATTATTGTTAGGAAGAATATTATTATTATTAAATTATTATTCAAAATTACAATCATTCAAATAAATATTATTTTATATAAAATTAATTAAATGTTGTTCCAATTATTTCATCATTAATTCTCACATTTTTATGTATTTGTTTTAATTATTAAATATATTTTGGGAAACGAAGTTCTTGTGCAATTCTTATTAAAATCTAATAATTATCATATTTTTTAAAAAGTTATGTAACTTTTAGTGACGCATGTATTATAAGTTTTTGATCAATGAATAAAACAGAATTTTGATTTGATAAAACATCTGATGAGGAAATTACTGTTGAGGCGAAACTTTGGCTTCAGAAACGTAATGGCGAGTCTGCATACCAGGTAAATCCACTATTATTTATTGTTTTGCTTAATTTAATAGCGGTCGTATGACTAGTGATGAAACCATGATGACACAGTTTTGAAGGAACCTAAAGAGTGTGACAGTCGTGACAGCTGCCATCTTAAAGATGTTGGGATATCGGTACGATCTTTATAAAACAGAAATTAAAAGAATAAGATTTATATTGTTCTTAAATATTTATTTATTATGCACAAATGTACAATTAATAAATCAAAGTTGAAATATTTAAAAGGAACTTAAACCTATTAAATGATTTTTGATTTTGGGTAATTGAGGAAACGATATTTCGCTTGCATCAGAATAGATTTTAGAAATATATAAAATATATTAAACGAGATATATGGGTTATAATTTAAGATATATAATAATATATAACTGTCCGAATAATTTAAGCTCGACTGGTTGTTACGAATCAATCACAAGCTATTATAACTCTTGAATTTATTTATTTATCTCCGCCAGAGATAGTTTAAATACAATAAAGATAGTTTAAAGACAATAAATAAACAATAACTGCACTTTTAGGCTCAATTTTTGACCTTTCAAATTCTTAAAATTCTTCTTTCTTAATATATAATTAATAATTTCTTGAGTTTCTTGATTAGGTTCGTCTTGACACTTTTTGAAAATTCTTGTGTCTCCTTCCTTTAAAAATCTTCCTTTTATACCTTTCTATTCAATTTTTATTCTCTTTATTTACAATGTCTATTATTATGTCTATTTATTTTCTTCCCATAAATCTCTTATTACTTTATCTTTACTATTTATATTCTTTAATCAATTTTACTTGATTATTTATGTATAATTCATACATTTAATATGATGAAAAGCAAATATTACTATTTAACTTGAATTAATTAAAACAGAAATTTTGTGAAATTTATTAATTACTACTTAAATATTATACTCAACATTCGTCGGTGGATAATAAAATTTATGTCCCCATAAATGATAAAAGAAAACATACAGTGAAAGATTAGTACGTACATAATACCAAGAAAAGAAAGAATGAAGAAGTAATAAACATAAAATTAAATAAATCAATACATATGAAAATCAAAATCATGATATTGTTTTTAATATTCATCATCTGTCAAATCAATTGGGAGCTCCGCAAAAGGATCTGGTGGCAATTAATTCTCGATCTTGATCCGTTGTGGCGAGAACCACGGCAGATCCGTGCCACGCGGGGTTTACCGATATTCTTCATCAATATCCACTTTTTAGAGTGGATAATGTGATTCTCCGTCCATCAGCCTAGATAAAATCCAAATAAATTGAAATTCAATTGAATTACATTTATAATGTTGGTTTTAATTTATTTTATTATAATTTTCTATCAGTAATACTGTTTTTTTATTATTTCACGTTCTCTTTAAGACTGAAAACAAGAATATCATTTAACCCATCTTATTTCGTAATTTTTAAGTAATAAAAAATAAAACAAAGGAACTGAAATGTAAAACTGAATATTATTAAACGATGGGTACTCTTTTTACAAATAAATTTAAACTTATTTTAATTTCATTTATCCAATAGTTCACTAATACTTATTACTAACTAAAACTCGATAAGAAACCAATCTATTATTTTCAAAATATGTCCTTTGCACATGTTCTAAATTCGGACAGTTTAATGTTTCGATATTATTTAAAGTCTGTCAACGAAAAAAAATTTTCAGTAAAAAAAATCTAAAAGATTTTTTAAGTAAATTTTGTAATATTAACAATTTTAATCGCATTAAAACAAAATAATCAATGGAAATTCATTAAAGTTCGTCCATTAATTCATTCCGCTTTTATATACAAATATGTACATGGGTTCCAGCGATCGTTACGTATCATATCTCTTCAAACTTCCTCTTCACTTGGTAATTGATTTTTTTAATTTTTATTTGATTTGTTCTATTTTAGAATTTACCTTTAAAATTTTTATTTGATTTGTTTTACTCTACAATTTACTTTGCAAGTATTTCTCACTATTATATACTCACAACACGACCCTCTGCATGCCTAGCTCGCCACCTGTCTTAGTTCTGTCCCATCTCACTCCGGCTTCTGTACGGTCAACATTAACGTTGAGATCCTCAATTCTCAAGAAACCTTCCCTCAGCATCACTTCGCAAGATAATAGACTCGATTAAGGACCAGTGATAGTTATTTAACAGACAAACTTTAGATGAACAAGTAATCGAATAAGAGAACAAATTAAATCAAATAAAGAAAAAGTAAATCAAGTGAATACGTAACCAAATAAGAAATAAGTAAATTAAATGAATAAGTACTCAAATAAGGAATAGCAAATTAAATGAATACGCAATTAAATAAGTAAATTAAATGAATAAATAATCAAATAAAATATATTCGAATAGCACAAATATTTGTGAACATTAAGATGTGATAAAATTAAATATCATTAACACAAAATATTAATTGCAATTATAGGATAATACTTAAATCGTAAACAGATAATCGAATATTACTTCGAGAATTAGGAGTCGATCCNTTTAAATTAAATTACGTAAAACTGGATTCAGGTTAAGAATAGTGTGAAGAATTTTCGTGCAAATTTTAGGCTTTTCAAAAATTGTGTGTGTTTATGTGTAACCATCCTCGGGTATTTATACCCTACAGGATGTTCGATTTGCGAAGGCAGGATAAGGGGAAAAACAATTTCCGTCATCGCAATGGTAATTGTGAGTGATTGAATTATTTTAGATTAATTGCCAGACCAACCACTCCAGATCACCCCAGATGCCGCTGCCCTACCGGATGCCGGTCAATCACTACTGATAATTATCGTTCGTCGGCAATCGAAATAAACGGTAGTTATTCCGGGACAGGATGCGAGGGGGCAGAGAGGAAACAACCCCGATCACAATAATTATGCGATATCGTGAGTCAATTACTGGCTTCAAATGATTGCGGGTAATTTATTTTATAAATCAATGTTTTTAATTAATTAATTTTTTTAAAAGATTTCAAAAGGTTCTCCAAGCGTTTTTCAGGTAAATTCGATACTAGGGTCGACCTACTCTGGGTGGACTACAACGGGTTCAATTTTCAGGACCTTAACGCTATCGGGTGAGTTTTTAGGACCTTTTCGGAAATTTCGAATTTCATTTCATTTTTTAGCTCACGATTAATCTGAAAGATTTTTTCTTGACGAACCAAAGGGAATAATGGACTCTCCAATCTCGTCCGTCATTCCGCGTGATCGGGGACCTACTTACAACTATTGGTTTATAGTCGAGCCAGACTATATCCAACTTTACCTTCTCTCAAAGGTTCCTGGCGTGCGGGGTGGCAGCGTTATTGGGGAGTTGAGGATCGCGAACGTAACATTCCTCCCTCCTCAGGTGAAATCTCATCTCGAGATTCTAAGAAAGGCATGCATATGGTAAAGGTACAAGGTGAAGAGGAGGGGAACAAAGAAGAAAAGAAAGAAAATAAATTGCATTCAATAAATAGTATAATAATCATATAATGTTAACTATATAATCAATGTTGTTCATCAAGTTTGATATACAGTTTACATGCAAGTTGATCCATTCACAGTAATATAATTAGTTAGTTTTTATTTACAATTGTTCCATTCAGCTATAACCATCATACGAATGTCCTGATTGTGTTCGGTTGACATCCGAATCGCGGCGTCATCGCTTCATTTTTTTAATAATTTTTACTCGTCCTATCGTTTATTCACCTTTCGGTACTTTTACTCATTTTATTTTAATTACAAAACCCGAATTTAACTACATTAATATATATTGATACGACACAGAATACGCAAAATATAGTATCACAATCATCACAAAATTATTATCATAGTTTCATCTTTTTCCTTATCCTCATCCTCAATCGCTTTTGCGTATGCATCGATTGCGGCTTTTGTTTGCTCGATTTTTCTCATTTTGCGATCAATTTTCATTAACAAATCTTTTCTTTTTGCACCGAGTATGTCTATTGTCAATTGTGTTTGATTAGGTAGGGCTGGTGTCCTCTAAGGATTTGTAATCGGAGCTGTATCCTCTCCTTGATCGTCATTAAATCCTCCAAGTCGTGTAACAATTTTGAGAGCTTTTGCCTGGCTTCATCCAGTCTTTTGTATATCCGTATTCGATTAAGTTTCATACCTGTCAAAATATTTTACTCTAATAATGGTTATAAGAAAATGAGGGCGAGCATCATTAATATAACGACAACACAACGAAAAACGATTCACTGAATTTATATTAGAAGCTACAGATTTCCACTAAAATTTTAATTTATCGTCACAGATCTATGGTGAAGTCATCAACTTCCCCATAGGTACTACTATAATTAATGGGTGCTAAAACCCGTAATTGTCTTTTGCAATCAAGGATCGCTTGTTGTGTCAGCCACATATTCGTGTCGCAGTCCCTGGCGAATTGTTCGAATTTTTCGATCCAGTCTTTCCTTTCCGATATCAACCTGACTAGGCATGGATCCGTTGGGTTCAACGTTCCGAGAGAATTCCGGGCTTTTTCCAATATATCGAGGATTTTTCCCTTCTCTCGGGCTATGTCAAGTAAGCTTTCCCTTGCGTTCTGCAATTTTTGGACTATGCTACTGCGATTGATTTTCATTCTTTACCTGTTATTGTAATTCTAGTTTAATCATAGCACGAAAAAATATTTTTACACAAAACATAATTATTATTTATTGATCCTTTTAGTACGATAAATAATAAAAAAACACAAAAAAAATTTTCAGTCAAAACACAATTATTGATTGGTCCCTTTAGTAAAACAAGGCAAGATTTTCAAATAATCGTTAGTGAACATTTATTTCGTTAAGACACAATTATCGTCCTAATCATGGATATTGGAACACTATATGTCCATTGATGCTATATGTATACTTTCAGTCTTTTCGATTCAATCTCTTCCTGACTTCTTCTATCATTTTCAGAAAATCTTTTTCTTGTAAGATCTTTGCTCTTTGTGTCTCACTCTGGACTCAATGCTCATCAATCAATTGAGTGAGACGCTTGTAGCGCCGATGACCCCAAGATACAGCGTTGAGGAGTGCCTTTCGTCGTTGCTTTTTGTTTTGGATTTGGCGTTGATGCCACTCGAGATTCTTTCGTCGAACATAAACTGCTTCCCATTGCGTGAGCACTCGCCGTCGTAGCTCGTCTCCGGTCCACTCCAATGGATGACTGGCGACCTGCTATTGCTACATTTTTTTCTCGATTCTCCTTATCACTTCTTCGACACTGTTTACCTCTCGTATTTCTTCCCAGATTTCAGCCATCAAAAAAAACGATCCGATTAGCGCATATACTATTGGATTCTAATGATAATCTTATTGTCACTATTATTGAACCTTTCATAGATAGATTTAAAATTAAGTCGGAACTATCTAATATATTTATTAAATAATATGACACAGTGCAATAACAGCTAAATCAAATGGTCACTATTGTCATGATTGTTAGTTTCAATTGTCCGGTTCATCATATCAATTACTCCGATGCTGCCGGAGTTGGCAACATCGAGAGGTCATTTCTTCAATATGGGGATTGTATTTGACATTCTATTTGAGGTACATCCTCCTCCTTATTCGACGCAGATTCATTCGAGCGTTGTCGAAACTTCTCATCGTCGTATGGTCCCGTCCGATAATTCGCAGCCGGGCGCATTTGATATCCTCGGCGGGGTACTGCAGCTCTGTCATTCGTTTTAGCATTGCTTGACTTCGTTTGGCCCGTCCCATCATGTCTTCTATTTCATCCAATGTTGTTCCAATCGACTTGATTCTTTCTTCTATCTCGGGGTCTTCAATTACGGCCAGGAAGTTAGCGTGCTTCGGCTTTGACTCTTCTTTTTGCAGGGAATCATTGCTCGGTGTTATGTCGTTCGTAGCCATCTGAAAGCAAATCTTTTCAATTTTTGGTAGCAAAAATTTTTATTTTTAAGTTTTTCGACATGTTATCTATCCTTTTAATGATGGGGTTATATCGTGGGAGTGCTCAACAACGAGATTCTCGGCTAAGGAAGAGATCGGGCTGTGGAAGAAGCTCGTAGCGTTTTTTTATTTAAGCAAAAATAAATAGTTATAACAATAAATTAATCAATTATATTTTCACGGTTGCTATTTATGACCTCCTCCTACCTCTCAAACAATTTTTTGATACCATTCCGCCAAAAAAGTTTTGAAGAATACGGTGGATGATGAATGGCATCCAATTCGGGTTTGTCGTGTTCTCCTCTCGTAACAATGTTTTCGTGGACTCTGAGCCCCCATCCGTTTTTCGAGTTCAACGGCAACTCTTACACTCTTCGAACTCCCCTCGGTGATTGCTCTCTATTTCGTATTGCTTACGGGAACAGACGCGTCTTCTCCGCACACATCAACAAGTGTGTGTGTGCTTCAGAGCACCTTCGGGTTCTAACCAGTAACGGGTATTGCCCGACTGGTGGTCTCAGCTTCCGAGGGATCGATGTTTTTATCCTTAACTAACATTACTCTAAGCTTTGGGCTTCCATTACATGTCGTGAACGACAGGAGCCTCAAGGAAATAAGCGACGATCGAACCACGTGCCCCTATGCATTCTATGGTCGACCTGCGCCATTTCCAAAAGGATTCCNGTCACTGTTAATGTTTTCATTAATTAACGAGATTTTCTTTTATTCAGCTTCAACGTTACCTTGAACTTCCAACTTGACTCGGAGTCATAATCAACGAATTTTAACCTTGAATTTATATTGGTATTATATTGTGACTCTGAGTATTATTACATGACATTCCATATTTCTTGACTACAGTTTCAAATTTAAATCACCTTATCTCTTCTAATTTGATTTTGATTTATGAATGTTGTTATTTGTACTTTCGAATTTAAATTCCTGTTATTTTATATTTCCATTAATTATTATTTATTAATAGTCTGTTTAGTTGAATGAGTTATTTTAGATTCAGAATATTCGGTTTCTCCGATCTCATATTCACATTACTTTATCTCTATCAACTTTCCTTTTTATATTACTTTATAAAACTGGATCTAGTATTATATCTGGGCATATCGATATTATATTCTAATTATATTATTATATTAGATTTACAATGCTATATTTATTATCATTATTCATCGTCATTATGCAAATCATTCGGATCCTCTATATGCAATATTTACAAAGAATGTCTCTCTCCTATCTTGGTCCTCCTCATAACGAAAATAATAAAACTTTATATGGGTAAATAGTGGTTTTATTATTTATTTCTTTCATTACCAGTAGAAGTTAATAACTTTTGAATAGTTAAGATAAATTAATAATAGAAAATGAATTAGATAATTTAAAAGGATAAAGTTTGATTATTTGCAAATTGGTTATCACAGATTGAAGAAAATTTATTAAACCATCAAATAAAAGATATTTTATTTCCATAACTTTGATAAGTTGATAAAAGAACGAGAAATTCCAACTTTTTACCGAAAATATCTTAGAAGAAAATTTATTTTGAATATTTTTATTATTTTATTACTTACTAATAATAATTGTAAAATAATTAATTAAAATAGTCTATGAATTAAGATTTCTTTTTAAATAACATCCTTGTTTGATTTCAGTAGCGAAAATGAACACTGCATATAAAACACAACTCATCCTGAAACGCGCACACTCTCACACATACTCGAAGCACAGTAATGGAAAGATTGTTGAAATTTCTCTCATAATTGGTTGTAATGTTCGTCGGTTTCTTGGGGATGATACTCATCCTGTAATTTCGTCAGAATCGCTCCACAATCCTGCCATTTTGATTGATTGGTATTGAGAATATTCAATAACACAGAAAAATCACATATTTTGGTATCATTCAAAATCTATCCATGTGCCACACATAAAACTGATGTAAAATCGAGTTTCGGTTTCTTGCTCCAAACTCACGATTTATTGATCTTCTCCAAATCAAACGGTAAGCCAACGAGCGCTTGTTCCATCACCATTTTCACAGTCTCATTCAAATTCTCCTTGATATTATCTCTCACAAACCGCCCAAATCTCGACAAATACTCGTGAAATTGCGGATAATCTTGACTTGACGCGATTAGCATTCCCGCTTTAATCGATTTCATCATCATCAGAGGTTTATTCTTTTCTCGTATACTGCAAACGCGAGATACTGACAATCAATATTGCCCGGGGACAAAGTCAATAACGGATGGAGAAATCGGATTGCCTCTTCAAGCGGCGCCTGTGTTCGGACTAATTTTCCACCATCGATCTTTTCTTTAACGGCTTCCTGTTCTTCATTCTTCTCTTGGGTTTTAATTTTCTGCATTTGTTCCCTCTTGTCCTGCTCTTGCTGTTTTTTAATCGCCTCATTTTCCGCTTTCCTCTTCTGTCTCCTCTGCTCACTCTTCAACTCCTTCGCCTCTCCGATCGATAAATTCTCCAAATTTATCTCCTCCTCTCCGGTCTCTTTATCGATCGGGTGTTCAAATAAATGTAAATAAACTTCAATCACAGTTTTCGCGTCCTCAAAATAAATCCCATGCTGCCTCAATCGAACCACAGTACTCAACAACCCGATATGCGATCTAAGAGTTGTTTTTCTCAAACAATACGAATGGAAATCGAACTGATAATCGACCATCATCAGGAAATGTTTACTGACTTCATGATATTTCTAAAGCGAGTCGGCATACCGATGTAATTTCTGACAAGACCGGACCATCGTTTTCAAAAACCACATACACTGCATCTCATTCAAATTATCAATCGATCGCATTCCTTCCCGTGTGAATTTCGCGGCCATCTCTTCGGTATCGGGAAACCGTCCCGACTCCATCAAATATCTTGTACAAAGACAATTGACAAACTGATTGGCCGTGTCCATCGATTGCGCTTCGTCGTAATTACCGAGCAAGTGTTGCGCCACGGCATAGCCCAACCACGAGGCTTTTTGTGTCGAACGTAACTGAAACAATTGGCCGCGAGTCTTGAGATAACCGTCGAAATTTCTCATTTGGGTTTGCAGTAGCGATAAATCACGAAGAATTTGAATGTTGTGTTTGTCCGTTTTCAATGCTCGCAAGTAACATTTCATGGCCTCGTCGTATTTGCGATCGGATTTCTGTACGAATCCGTAAACGTGCCAACAAATCGAACTGTTGATGTCGTTTTTGATGCCACGCTGGGCACACTCGTACGCTTCGTCTCGCTTACTGGTACAGCTCAAAATCAATCCTTTGATGGCCAGAGTTTCGCCACGTTCGCAGAATTTTGCGTTTGAGAGAATTTGTTTCGCGATATTTAGACCGTTTTTAAATTGTTTTTGTTCGTAACATTTGACAATTCTTTGTGGGATAAATTACTTTTGATTTGATTGTTCATTGTTTCCTCCTTAAATTTTCGTAAAAGAGTGTCATTTCATTTTTAAACAAGCATAAGTTGCCAACATTGTAATTTTAAAATATTATTTATTTTTATAAAAAAATCAAATATTATTTCACGTTCTCTTTAAGACTGAAAACAAGAATATCATTTAACCCATCTTATTTCGTAATTTTTAAGTAATAAAAAATAAAACAAAGGAACTAAAATGAAAAACTGAATATTATTAAATGATGGGTACTCTTTTTACAAATAAATTAAAACTTATTAGGTGTACAACTAATAAATTTCGTATTTGTTATGAAATAACCTTATATTCGTATTTGTTACCTCATTTCGAATTTGTTACTAACCTCACATCTATTTATTTAGTCAATAGTCAATTTTATTGAATTTTAGTAAACACACAAATTTTTTTTAATTGCATAATCACCTTTCTCATATATAAGCTACAAAAAGTCAGTGTTAATTTAGTCTGAAGATGGCGGCTAATACGCCGAAATTAATTACAAAAATAAATTTTGAAAAATGGCGTTCAGTTTTTAATAAAGAATATAAATTGCCATTATTTTTTACATTCCTCAATTTTATTTACTTAATTATTTAATTTTAAATTATGTACTTTTCAATCTACTTTAAAATTCTTTGTGATACTTCTAGTATGATTTGCTTGCTAGAATCCAGA
>MQRK01206589.1:14310-25126 GCA_001938485.1 Girardia tigrina | reverse complement strand
TCTGTTTCCACCATTGTCCTCAAATTGTCGTTGTTCACAGTAACTGGACGACCACAATCTTCTTCATCTTCAAGGTTTTCATCTCCATCAGAAAATTTTTGGAACCATCGTTGCACTGTGCGCTCAGAAGCTGTTTTCTTGTCAAACGCCTTATTGATATTGCGAGCCGTTTCTGCTGCTTTACGACCCAATTTAAATTCGTACAAGAAAATTACTCGAATTTTAATTTTTTTCATTATTAATTTAGCACCGTAAATATTCTAAAAAATAACAGCAATATGTTAATAATGGCTATATGAATATACAGCTAGGCATAAGATTTCAAATAATATCTAACACTAATGCATTTAAACTTATATACATATCAAAGTAGATAAACAAAGTATAAAGCTCAAAAACCGCCATTATTTTTCGACCAACCTAATACTAAGATTTGCAGAAACCCAAATTCTGAAAGGTTGAGTCCTTTTGTCTCCTGCTGATTCTCTAATATTGGGAATAAATAAATTTTATTTATAAATTTTATTTACTAAAAATATGTAATGTGGCCAAGTAACTGCTTTAGAGCAACATTAGAAATAACTATTTTGTTATTTGTACTTGACAAGTTCTTTTGCAACATGAAGATCAATTAGAAGAGCATAAATGAATGAGAAAACTGTGAAAGCATCTGTTTAAATTCGCATTGCAAAGTTACAAATGTTCCAAATGCCAATCTCTTTTACTTTAGTTAATACAAGTTGTCTTCAAAAACATATAGATTTTTAGAGGGTCGATCATTTTTTACGCGTCTATTCTCATAACAGATGCAACAAGTCGTTAACGACGTACCAAAACAAATCGATTTTTTTCTCGAAAATTCAGCACAATTGAACAAGAGTACTCTGTATTTGTCAGAGAACTTTTAGCCATCTTCCTTGCTGTAAAATACTTTAAATAATTCCTACTTAGTAAATCATTTTTAATAAAAAATGAAAACCCCTCTCCAAGATCATAACGATAAATTACATTTTTGTCCGATTTTAATTTTTCAATCGTTCATATATCTAGTCAATCGAATGTTGTTGTAGATTACCTTTCCCGATTTGTTTCAGCCATCAAATTTTAAGAGATCTTCACAACAGAAAATCTACGAGAAAATAAACCTTCAGTAAAAGATCCCATGAAATTCTCTAACAAAACTATCGACACTACGTCTCATTATAGCAAAATCACTACGTAAAGGCATATTGAACTACTTACACGAGCTCCATCATCCCAGAAGTTCAAGCATATATAAATTACTACGTAGAAAAGTAATTTGGTCATCAATGCGTAACGATGTGAAAGAAGGAATGAGTCAATGAATGCCGTGCCACAAATATAAAACACATCGAAAGCTTTGACCGAATCTCTACGATTTCCCACTTACCTTACTCTTTGAAACTATCCATATTGATCTCATTGGCTCTCTACAATCTAACAGAGTTTACGATATCTATTAACCACGATTTATAGAGAAACAAAATGGACCGAAGCAGTACCTCTAAAAGGCATTGACGCTGGTACAATTTGTCGTAGTTTCACAGCAACATTGGTATCTCGTTTTGACACGCCTTTTTTTATTTTAGGGCTGGGATTTAGATTTGGGACGCAATTCAAATCCGTTCTCTTTTGTGATTTAAATATCTAGATAGGCTGATCACTTATTCATACTTCCGTAAATCAACCTCAATTTAATGGAAAACTAGAACAATTCAACCTTACAATAAAAATATCACGATAAATTCTAGCAGAAAAAACTCAGGAGTGGATTGAAGTATTGCCATTCGTTCTCATGGGATAAAGAAATAACCTTCCAACTAGTAGCGACTGATCTCCAACCCAATCTATTTTTGGAACATTAATCCATTTTCTTTCGGAGCTTTCAGAATTAAATCAACACAATCTGATAACGAAATTCAAGCAACTAGAGACCATTTTCATAAAATCGACAAAGGCAACTATTGTAGAGCTTCAAACTCTTTTAAAGAATACTTATTCAAATCGTTATACATCGCAAAATTTCTACTGATAAAACACCCAAACACTACTAGAGTAGCACCATCCTATTCAGGCCCGTACAAAATAATAACATTTTTTCTCAAAAGGCCAAAAGTTTAAAGAACAGCGAAGAAATAATAGTACACCTAACGAAAGCTAATCATTTTTTATTGACGACGAAGAAAATACAACAAAAAACAACAACCAAAATCAAAATATTTTGAACCTCTTAACGATATTCTATTAATGCCATTGCCAAATCGGCCCGAAATAGCTTTTATAAGCCAATCACCAACACTACAAATTACAAATACCACAGACGAAAATCATATTACATCCCCTACGCAAATACCACCACATACACAACAATCATAAACACCACCACCGTCACCTGCAATAAACCATTTAACTCCAAATACTTGAAGAAAGCTTCAATTTAGCAAATACAACAAAATATATTATTACAACGGACTCGGCGAGTCTGGTGAATTCGAGTCTCCTCAAACAGCAATTACAATGGATCAAACAGATTAAAGTCCACACAAATAAACGTTTTCTTTAGAAATGGGGACGGGTTATGTTGTGTTATCTTCGATACCTGTTTGTAAATTTTAATTACTAATTTTTCTGTAAATTTCATTCATGTAAATTTCAATGCTTTTTATATTTGTATTATATAAATATTTCTCGTGTTTTACTGTATTAAATAAAACATGCAGTAAATAATTAATAATGCTATCATTAATTAATCCTTTTTATATTATGAGTTCAAATAAATTATTATTGTAAATTTATTATCGTTTATATACGATAGAACGTTGAAATGTCTGTAAAAATGTTGAAATTTGAAAAATGAGCACCACCATACCAAATGGTATAAAGAAGGAGTGTACATTTTAATTTTAAATTAATTTAGCATTTTAAATTTTTGAAATACTAATATAAAATTTAAAGTGGTGAAGGATTACGAAATAGTCTATCATTCCGAAATCTATTGATCAAGAGAAAATACTTCTTGCTATGAAACTGAAATTTATAGAAAAAAAACTGATATGAAGTATTATACATACATATACTTTTTTTATTTTCAACCATTGAACGAATTGTCTATAAATATTTTAAATAAGGTATGGATAATATTAAATTTATATAGTATTTAAATTCTGACAAAAGTGAAACTATTATGCGTATAGGCTATTTGTAATAAATTTGTAAGTAACAAGCTATAAAATTTTTAGTAGCGTTTATTAGTAGTTCCATGACAGCTCTTAATGTGATCTACAAAAGAGCTTTTTTCTACTTGATTGAGTATGTTTAGCAATTCTAGTACGAAGGTGACGATAGAATTGCTGAACATACCCAATCAAGTAGAAAAAGCTCTATTTTAGATTACATTAAGAACTGTCATAGAATTCACAGGAGAGTAAATGAGAATGATTTTCTGGTTTTGATAAGTGATTTTGACTGTAACTATGAAATGATAATTACTGAAGCACTGTTAATTAAGTTTTATAAACCTTGTTTAAATGTGCAAAGTGATTCGTCCAATCATATTAGAGTATTCTGGTGTAAGAAATAGTGACGTAATGGACTTCCGACTATAAATACAACAATGATTTACTTTCTTACAATTGTTATTTCCTTTCTTACCAAGTTGTCGTCTCTCTGGGTGTTGGATTGCTCTGGTTCTTCTCGGTGATTCTTCTGTAAGTGGATCTTCAGCCGTCCTGCGCACTTGTATTCTTTGGGCAGTGAAGGCACTTGTATACTCCTTTCTTCTGTCGTGGCTGAGCTGACTTCTGTCTCTGTTTTCTCGATATTGGCTCTGCTCCGATATGATCCCGCCCGAGATTTCTGTTCAATTCTACATAATTGAGGAAGAGCCGACAGCAATCCAATTGAAACCTCAGTTTCTGGACGCAACTGTGGGTATACCGGGGACCCAGAACGAACAAGACACTTGAGAAATACATAGATTACCTGATATGAAAGCAAAAGTAAAATTTCAGTGTCCATTTCGCGGTTGTTACGTGTCCACCGTAACAGCTAAAGGCATATATGGTCATGGTACAAAGTTCCATGGTTGGTAATTCGTCACTGGGAAGCCGACTGCTTAGAGGCGGAAAGCCACTGACCTCGTAGGAAGCCTATCGGGGGGCCCTTAAGGACTTTAGTTTGGGTGGACCCTCTAAAGAGCCTTAGGCTCAATACCATTGAAAGAGATGGGAGGCCCACAATTGTTATTTATGTAAACAATTTTTGGTTTTATATAATTACTTATTTTTTGTTTGTTTTTTCAAAAATCATTTTTAGCTTTTTTAATTTTTAAAACTTTTTTAATTATATAATTTGTTAAAAATTTTCAAATTAAAAAATCTTAAATTTTTAGGCTAAATGAATTTTTTTTACTAACTCCTCATAAAATGGGGAGCCGACAAATTCACCTAAAACAAATTCACCTAAAATCAAATTTACCTAAAACAAGTTCAACTAAAACAATTTCATTTATAATTTAATTACCAGAAATTTAATTATAAGAAACTCAGACAAAAAATTCTACTTTATGTTTTATTCAGTAGCGGATTTAGATTTTGGTGCGCGAGGGGCGAGAAAACTTCTAGGGGGCGCCAAAAAGGATAAATGTAGTACTACTAGTACTACTAATAGTACTTTCCACTGGAAAGTGAAATCTTAAGTCTCAGTAGTATTCTCCACTGCCCAAAAATATTATGCCTGCTAGCCTACTGCATCATCTATGTCTAACAACACAAGGTAATATTACAAATAGCAAAGCATCAGCAACAATATGTTGCAGTGTACACGTTAATAATACATACTAAACCAATCCATTTAGTTCTTCTACATCACATACCTTGTGTCAGTGTTAAGGATGAAACTTAATCATAATGCAGCTAATTCTTGTACACAAAACTACACAATTATAAAAGTCATCTTGGGGGCGCCATTTAGAATCCAACAGGGGCGTGGGGGGGGGCAGTCTGACCCCCAGTCCTATAGCTAAATTCGCCACTGGTTTTATTTTTGTTAGCAATGTTTTGAACTGTGTGTTGATATTGTGCATGTTGTATGTTGATTCGGATTGTGCCTCTCCTAAACAGATGGATGATTGGTATTTTCTTTGATTCCTACTAATTAAAAATAATTTAATTTAATTTTAAAGTAAAAAAAATTAAAATAATTTGTGAATGTATTATTTATTTTTTTAATGTAATTTAAAATTTTAATATATTAATTTAATATGTTCTTTTATAAAAAATGTTTAGATTTAATTTTAACCAATTAGATTCTTTATAATTAATAAATTTTATTAACAGATTTTCATTTATTGGAAATAATTAGTATGAACTCAGAAATATATTGATCAAGAGAGATGTCAAATAGTGAATGCGCTTGTGATATTAATAAATGTTGTAAAACTCATATTGATGTTGTTAATAATTTTAATACATGATATGGTCATTAAAAAAGAAAAATCAAGTTCAATATAACAATTTATTATTTATAATATCAGAAAAATACTTTTTTTCTGACAGGTTGATGACCACTAAATAATTATTCAATTTTAAACTCATTTAAAGACTGCTCATGTTTTATTGCTGTGATAAACTTCCAAATATTGGGATGATTCCCAGAGACTTGGTAAAGAAAACCACGGTGCCCAGCCTCAACAGAGTTATTTGTCTTGGGTAATCCTTCTAAGACACTCCAATGACAGTTCCACATACTGATCTCGAACGTAGAAGATCGTCGTCCTTGTCTTCGATTAGATCTTCCAATTCACACATCTTCAAAGTAATCCACAACTGTTTATGAATCAGGATGTAATAGATTACTATCATTCAATAAATCAAATGCTTGCATCACTTTACGTGGTGCAACAAAAGCAAGAGCCGGAAGATAACGCAGCTTTAATGCAAAATCTGCATCTTGCTCATATTGTTCTTTTAACCAACTTGCTTGAATCTTCCTCGATATGCTATGACACAAAGTGAAGAAACAGCCTCGAATATTATAACAACAAATTCTATTTCAATATTTTAATAGTTTTTAGGTGAATTCGTTTTCGGTGAATTTGATTAGGCGAATTTAATTTAGGTAAAAACATTAAAATTTAATTTTAAAATATTTAAAAATGTTTAAAAAAAATAAAAAATTATTAAATACTTTCAAGTTAAAAATACTTCAAAATTTACATTAAATAATTTCATATAATAAGAATTTTAAAATATTAATCATCCATCTGGGTGTATGAGACACAGGTCTAAAACAACATACAACATTCAAACACAAAACAGACAACATTAAAAAATATTCCACACAATAACGATTAGATTAATTTCTTTAGGTGAATTGACCTATTACCCATAAAATCAATACATGATTCCCAAAAAGTATAAAATCATAATGATTTTTGTTTATTAAAAATGATTTTGTTTATTATTTATCTTAATTAATTGAAGATCCTTTATGTTTAATTTCTACATATAATATGTGTGTTCATATGTTGTCATATGTAATGGTTCGTAATAAAATGAAAACTATTGATATCCATCGGTTGCATGGTGGGATGAAAATGGGATTAGTGAAAGAAGAGTGCAGCAATTGGCAAGGGTATTTACTGGAGGCATTTGAACAACATGTCAAAGAATATATTGACTTTGTAGTCGTAGGGAATCAAAACTTATGGGAAAATTTGTTCTAAAGTGCAATTTTAATGATAGAGAGCCTCATTTGTCTATTAGTTAGATTGAAGAAGAAATCGGAATTCCCAGGAGTTCGGTCCAACGTATTTTCGTCAATAAACATAGTTTCTTCCCTTTATGGGTCTCTCCATTACTAACAAATCAAATGTACATACTGATTTGATTATCTTGACTTTCTTAAAAATTGCGTACATTACATTCGGCGACAGTCACTTATTAATCGTATTACGCATCTACGTAATAATTTACTTGAAACTCTAAATGATAATGAATATTATTAATAAATCTGTGAATTTCTTAGCATTGTTCGAGTGTACCTTACTTCATACAACATAAATGAACAATTCATAATTCAAATCATTTATGCATGTAATTGTATTAAGTTAAAAGTATTACGTATCACTATGTTTTTTTGTAAAATAAAAACGATTTTTTTCTGGTTACTCTAAACATAAGCCAACTTAATTTTAATAAGAAATAATATTATAAAATCTTCAATCTTTTACTCAATCAAAGGAAAATCAGATTCCGAAAAATTCAAAGATAAAAAAATCATTCACCTATTACACTGTATGACAAAATAAAAGTTTTGGTGGTACTTATGAAAAATTTCAACAGATTATGAAAATAGGCATAAAATAAAGATATACGTGTCTCGGGGATTGGCTACAGCACGTCAGGATTTTAATAAATCCGTTTTTAAACTTTCTATAAAACGTGTGGCTCTGAAGATTTAAACGTATAATGAAAAATTAAATAAAACCAGAACGAATTCACAGATTTAACACCGAATTAGAGCGCCATCTTGTGGACCAAAAACTTTTAAAAATAGCAAATTAAATTCTATATATTTAATTACCTTTCCAACAAGCTCTCATTCATCACAATCTGTGAATTCCTTCTGGTTTTATTTAATTTTTTATTATACGTTTACATATTCAGAACCACACACGTTTTATAAAAAGTTTAAAAACTGTTTTATTAAAATCCGAGTTTTTTATTAATTGTTTTATTAATTGTTTTATTAACTGCTTTATTAATTGCCGAGACACTTATATATTTATTTTATGCATATTTTCATAATCTGTTGAAAATTTTCATATGTGCTAACCTTTGTCGTGCAATGTTATTAATAATAATAAATATCAAATAATAATAATCATAATAATAATAAAAATTATAATAATAAATAGGTAAGAATGAACATGTTCTTCTTTTCCGATTTCTGTTCCATTAATAAATTAGAATATTTTAAAGTGATTCATAAAAAATTTATTATTTATTTTTTTTCTTTTGCTTCGTGAGAAAAATTCAAATGAAAATAATAATGTTATATTGGTAACCTTTTATAATTGGAATTATTCGAAACAATTGAATAATAACTTTCTTTATTTTCTGTCAAATTTTTCGTTATCATAAATTCACTTTTTTGAAAGACTTGTTGACAATTTTTCAATTTCATTTCTAGCGCTTGAATCTGAACAAGTTGTTAGATTATACAGTCTTACACTCTTCTCTATACTTACTTTAGTGTTCAATCTGTCTTTAGATTTAAGAAGAGAAGTAATAAGAGAATGACATCCTTGTATTGTTGAGGGGAAATTAAAATTATTGGTTCTTAATTTGCTCGTAGAAATAATTATTTGTTGATTTAATAATTTTATTTCTTCCAGATCGGCATTAATAATTGGTGACTGTCTATTTGACAAAACATTATATATTATCTGTTTTTTAATAAGCAATTAACACTTTCATTTATTATTGAACATTTTTATACCAATATTGAATAAATTATATTGTATCCTTAAATTGTAAACCAGTCCACTTGTGTTTCTTAGTCAAAAATCAGACGATGTTAAAAATAATTTAACTTGGAATTGATAAAACATAAGAATAATAGTGCTTAAAAAGAGTTATATTTATAAAAGTTAGAAAATTTTGAAATAATTAATAAGATTGTCGGTGCTCCTTCTGTTTAAACAGTTTCCCTCTAACAGCTATACAAAAAATCTTTTCTTTCTGACTCAGATAGTGAAGGTTTGACTTATAGAATTAATTTTCCTTATTAGGGAAATGATATCAAAATTATTGTACCCCATCATATTCTTTTAAAACATCATTCATAAACTTTTTACTTTTAGCATCCATAATATGTGTGAGGATAGGAATAACTCTTAGATTTTCGAATTAAAAAAAAGAAGAATCACCACGATAAAATATTTTAAATTAATTAAAAATTAAGATTATTAAAATAGATTTTAAATTCATATAGTAAAATAATTTACAAGATAATAGAAATTATAGTTAGTACAACATTTAAAATTAATTGTAATATAAATGTTTGAAATTTAAATAGAATGGAATATAAAGGAAAAATTAAGTTAAATAAAAGTATGAAATGTAACTTATAAATTATAAAATATAAATTGTGAATTATAAATTGTGCAGTATAAATTATGTAGGAAATAATAATAATGATTTTAAATCATAAAAATTATCATACATAAATATGGAAATATTATTTTTTATTATATTTTGTTTAAATCTGGTTCGTATAATAATTAGGAAAATTGTTCCTCAAAATTTGTTTAGGAAATTTGCAATTTTTATATTAAGAAATTGTTTTGTTATCTTATGAATTCTAATTTTGATATCTAACCTAACAATATGTAAGAGAATTTATCAAAAAAGTAAGTAATTAAGAGTAACTAAAATTTAAACTGAAAACTTTTGGAGCATCTTGAATATTCCACTACAGAGTACCGTTTCAAATTCCTGCAATAATTTACAAGCATCGATATATTTCCGATTTCTATGCAGCGCTTCTTTATGGTCTTCAAATCATTATTAAACTTTTCACTCTTTCCTTTGGAGACCGTCCTAAGGTTTTCTTGCAAGAAGTCCAAATGAATAGCAATCAGAAACACCTTTGTAATCATCTGAAATCCAAGAAACTTGTTTGGGAAGAACATGTGTTTGACGTATAAGGAGACGGGTTAAGATTAAGTATTTCAAAGGAAATTGGTGACAACCTTCTTAAAGAGGGACATTCTGCTAACAAATGTAAAGTTAACTAATATGTAAAATGTCGTTCACAAATAGCCTGAGTTATGGTCAATCTTTGATACCACCAGCTTCACGTCTGTAATCCGTGGAAATTTGGAACATTTGTACTTAAAGCAATGACTGTTTTTGTTGAGGAACTTGGTGAATTGTGTCATTAAATCGAGTTTAACAGGTAAATACAAAAGAAACATTTCGGATGCTGCATTCAATGTCTCATTAATAACATTTCGTCACCGAAATGGTCACGAAGAAGAAAGAGATGGCTGATTTAGTTTCTCCAAATTAACTTTGGCTGGGTTATGCCATTCACACAGAAGTAATGGGAGGTAGAAATGGGGCATAGAAATGATCGATTGTTACTAAAAAGCAGTAACTTTAAAATAATTTGTTTTCTTTCATTTCATGATAGGCTAAATTCTTCTAAAATTTAAAAATTTTATTCTAGTTTCTAAAACCAAAATATTATGTTTTTAACATACTATTGATTCAGATATCCGCCCCACGTTTTTGGTTAGGTATAAAATTTCGCACATGTCTAGAAAAAAATTATTTTCCTCTTTTTAGTGCATTGGTAATGCTTGAAAAACGTGGTTGTTTTTATAAAAAAATTTTTATTAATAATATTATTGATTGATGAAAATAAATTCGATACGTGACTTAATATCGTTTTGAATTGAATAAAAAGTGAATTTATTTTCTGGATGCTGAATTTTGCTAATCGCGATGTTGAGAAAAACCGCAAATATTGAAATTGCAAAAACATTGAATGATACGATTTTCGATGCGCCGATTCTTCTCGTCGATATTATTTAACTCGAATCGATTTTAGATCGAAATTTGAATAGAAGTAATCAAATAAACGGCTCAGTGTTTCTGTGATCGGCCAATAGAGAATTGTTCCAATAAGATTGGTTTTTACAAAGCGAAATGTGAATCAATCAATTCGAAAATCGATACTGAAATGGTTAAAGTATTCTGTGAAAGATTCGAAAGATTTAATGACA
>MQRK01206588.1:369-13678 GCA_001938485.1 Girardia tigrina | reverse complement strand
AAATATCTTAAAATTAAAAATGTCAAGAAAACAAAAATATTAAATATTTATTTATAAATAAAAATATTTTTAATAAGCAATTTTAAATAAACTTTGAAAATAAAGTTTAAATAATTTTTGAAATAAATTTTCAAGATTTTAATAGATTATTTTGGGTCGAGATAATTAAATTAACAGGAAAATTTGTTTTAAATATTTGAATTGTTATATAAATAAATTTTGGTGTTAAAAGAATGAATCCTGATATTGAGGTTGCAATCACTTCTCACACCGAGAAGCTTCAAATCGTAAAAATTAGGAATTGCAATCTCACGCACAATGACGATTTTCTTTTTCAGAATTCATATTCGACAATAATGAAAAATTGATTTAATTAATCGACGAAAATTCTCGGCCAATCAACTTTGACCAAATTCATTTCGGCATACACACATGTCCAATCATAAACTGTGGTAGCAAACAAAAAAAGAATCGAAGGAAGAGTCATGTGAATCGAAAAAAATAACGATGTTCGAATTGAACATTGTTTATAAGCATTGTAAATATAACTACTTATAAACAATCTACATTATATTAAATACATATTGATATTCAAATTTTGTAAAAGGATTCACAATATTTTTATTAATTCTCCTGAATTGTTGTTTAAATAATATAGTATTATTTGTGGATTTAAATAAATCATTGAAAAGGACTTGTGTGTCTTCTTACAAAAATTCAAATTCACCATAAATTTCAACCAAACTTTTTCATTTAATAATGAAGTAATTTAAGTTTTATTTCATTCCATTATTATTTTTTTTTAATTTCATTATAATTATTTAATTGTTTATGTGCATATCAATTAAATTTAACAACAAAAAGTATAATAAATTATCAAAGAAGTTGTCATTAAAATTATTTGAATTGCTGTTATTTTCAAGATGAGAGAGAGTGAGAGACAAGATCCATGAATATAAAAAATAATAATAACTATATATATATATATATATATATATATATATATATATATATAAATATATAATGATAACGAAAATTTGAATCGAAAACATTTGTTATTTACATTTCAAAATTATCCGAATAATCCGACGGTTGAAAACATTCAAAATATCAATATCTTCATTTAGGGTGCGAGAAGCACAATCCTAAAAAGCAACATACCAGATACAACATATAATAAACACCCTTCAAAACATCGTTTGAAATTTGCTTTGAACTAATTTATAATTATTTCCTGTAAATGTTTTATTTTTCAAATAGAATAACAATTTTCTGAGAAACATATTTCACCTAATTGAAATTCCAGTTTTAACCATCATTACTGTAAGGCTTGGTATTATTTTAAGATGAGAATTTAGACATTTTCGAAAATTAATTTAAAACAACAATACAAACATTATTCAAACAAGTTTTCCTAATTGAATTTATGAGGAACGAAATTTGAAATTTTTCTTGCACAAACCAATAAAATTTAAATAATTATAAATATGCAGATTTATTATTTTCGAAAAAATAAATAAGTTTATAAAATTTTTTAAATTCAAAAACTATTTTAATTATAAAAATGAGCTATTTTAATTATAGTTAGCTCCAATTATATATTAACTTCGTATTTAATTTTGTATTTTTTTAATATTTATTATGATATTTATTTTTCTTTCATTTTGTTTTTACTTTTAAAGTTTAATAAATTCTGTTAATATACAGGGTGACGCAAAATAAACTCCAATGTACTTTTCTATTGGATCTTTTTATCCACCTACTTTTTATAGGTAAAATATACATTTTTAGAATCCTGAGTGTCGCCAAATTCTGATGGTATATAAAAAAAATCAAAAAACATCAATAATTAAAAAACTTTTTGAGACGAAAAATTTAACAAGCGTTTTTTTAAATGAACTTAGAAAGTTTTACCCTAAAATTTCATTCAAATGATGTATACGGATCAGCAAAAAGCTCATCTCGTTTTGATGCTTGATTATGCGCGGCACAAAACTCGATTCCGAAGTGAAACAAGAAATGGTCGAGCAAAGATTCCGTAAAAAAGAGTCATTGTAAAATGGATTGACGATTTTCGAGCGACTAGAAGTGTCCATGGAAAGCGCGGAAAGAACAAACCAAAACGTGTTCGCACCAAAGAAGCCATTGAAGACGTCCGTGAAGCCTTTACTGCAAATCCTCATCTATCAACTCGACGCAATCCATTTGTTTCAACTGGCGACACTGACAGCGAAGAAGACGATCAGGGAACAGTTCGTATGTCACAAAGAAGCTTGCAGCGAATTTTGAAAGAAGACTTACAGATGCGTCTCTATCATTTGCAAATGGCTCATGCCTTGGAGGAGACCGACTATGCCGTTCGAATTCAGTTTGCTCGAACCGAATTGGATCGATTGGATGAAGATGCAAACAGACTCAACAATCTTCTTTTTACGGATGAAGCCCACTTTCATTTGGACGGAAGCGTCAATCGTCAAGACTGGATCATATGGGCCGATGAAAATCTTCATTGGTTTGATGTTCGTCGACTTCATCCTCAAAAATTGACAGTTTGGATGGGAATTGGTGTCGAAGGTGTTGTTGGCCCATACTTTTGGGATCGACAAGGAAATGGGCGCGGAATCAATGGTCGTTGGATGACTGAATTGTATCAAGAGCACGTTATTCCAGAGCTTCAAACTTGGCCGAATTTCAATTCTCTCATTGAGAAGCATGACGGCGCTCCGCCTCACATTCTTGGAGATTTTCTTGAATTGTTGGGTCAACAGATTCCTAATCGATGGATAGGTCGCAGAACTACTCCAGTTACATGGCCACCTCGCTCACCAGATCTTACAGCATGTGACTATTGGTTGTGGGGCTACATGAAAGGTCGAATTTATCATCGCGAACAACGTCCAAGCACACTCGAAGAGTTGAGAGCAGCGATTGAAGGAGTTGCCCATGAAATCCGTGGAGACCGCGCACTTCGTGAACGCGTTGTGGTCGACTACAGACGACCTTTGCATGAATGTTTTCTTAGAGATGGAGGACAAGTTGAATTTCGATAATAAATTGTTGTTATGCTTTTATGGAATAAAAATCTTGTTAAATTTTTCGTCTCAAATTTTTTTTTAATTTTTGAAGTTTATTTTGATTTTATTGTATACTATCAGAATTTGGCGACGCTCAGGATTCTAAAAATGTATACTTTACCTATAAAAAAGTAGGTGGATAAAAAGATCCAATAGAAAAGTACCTTGTAGTTTATTTTGCGTCACCCTGTATTTTTCGAATAATTTAAATTGATAAAAGAAAAGATCGATACTTTGAAAAATTTATTAATAACAAAATCTATCGATTTAAACAATCGATAAAAAATCATTATTTGTAATTCAACAAAATTGAATTGAAAATAATTTATTGATTAAGTAAAGTTGTCACTTTACAAATTATAATCAAAATAATATAATAAGTTATAATAATTACAATTTGAAAATTAAAATATAAACTTTCAAAGACGAAAATTCAGCTCATCCATCATATGTGACGGTTTTTTTCTAGTAATTGATAATTATAGTAAATTTTTATTACTATAATTAAATAAAAACAAAAGTAATAACGACGTGGGATATAATTGTGAAATAATTATTCCAAAATAAGCAAAACAAAGTTAAACTAACAATAAATTCCAAAACAACATACGAAAAATCATATAATCTCAGTCAGAATGTATATAAATTTGTCACAACCTAAGTTACTTCTATACAACTATGGCCAAAGGAGAAGGATGAATGAGTTTTTGTTACTTCTTTATTTGTCACTTCATAGCAATTTTAAATGAAGGTCATCATTGTCAAATAATAGTATTTTTTATCGACTCGGACTTCGACTGCGGGTAGATGCGTGACATAACCCGCAAACACCCCACCCGCGCAACGGTGAGGGTCTGCTAGTCCTTTCCCGGATGTTGCTGGCGGCTTGGGCATTCAACACAAAGGTGGTCTGCTGAATCACAGATAAATAAATGTCTCTGCTTGCCCTTGATGGTAGATTGATCCCATTCTTCGACCGTATTTCGGCTCCGCTGCCCCAACGGTTGTAGTTCGAGTGATGCGCTAAATTTCCCGCCATTTTCGTATTTTGTTGCCGCTGTCATCACGTTTACCTGTTCACTGATCCCCGGTCCGTTATCATCGGCAGCCAATGATGACGCCATTCTCGTCGCGTAACAGTTTGCTGATGCGGAGCAGCGCGTGTGCGATCTATATTATTTCCTCAAGCGGAAATTCTTTTCTTACCGCTTCTGCCGTTAGATGCTTTCTGGGCCTCTTGCCCGTGACAAACCGTTGTCGCGAGCCGTCGCAGATCAGATGCAAATTCTTCAACTGCTTCGCCTGGTCGAAGATATCTCAAACGGAATTCTGCACACGCCTCCCTCGGGTCAGGACCGCAGGCGCCCAGCAGCGCTTCTTTTACCGCCTTGTAGCACCCCTGCTTTCCGCTCGGTAACCCGGAAAACAATTCAAACGCTCGACCCTCTAACAGCATTGGTAGAGCATCTGCCTTTTCAATGTCGCAAACGGCTGCCGTTGCCTCAAATTTGCGACACCATTCTGTAAAATTTCCGGATCCATCGAATTACCGGACTGCATCCGTGAATCTTATTTTGTTCATCAGCCATGATAGCTTGAAGAAGACTTGAATAGAAATATATTTTAAAATAATCGAAAATTACAGCAACTATTAATTTAAACAAACGGATTTATTAATAATTTAATAAATCCATATAAAATCACATCACAGAAGATTATAACCATAGCAAATGTTATAACTAATTCTTTAAAATTTCTGTACCTAACAATTATTTTAACACAAATAACACAAATAATAAACTAAAAAACAGAAAAATATGTCATGAGATATTATAAAATTAAATAAAAAATTCTTTAATTTAAATTAAATTTTCTAGAAATATGAAAAAAATATTTGAAATTTATATTTTTTTAAACATGATAAATCTAATCGGAAATAACTTATAATTCACTTCAAATTATATTTTTTAAAAAATAATGTCTAAAAGAGTTAATATTAAAAAATTGAATTAAAATATTCTTATAAAATTATTTCCATTATTTATTTAGGAAATGTATTCGTTTCTTACATATTTAAATAACGGTTATTATTTAGGATTTCGAAATGCTTCATCAACCAAGCATGAGGGGAAAATTTCAAGTAGATTTATTAGGAATTTCATTAGCATATAAATGATTTTAAATGATACGGACAAATAATGGAAAATTCCATAAAGTTGGACTTATAGTACATTAAAGTTAGTACATCTTGTCAACTGATCCTCGTATTCGATTTGACATTTTGCGATCATTTTCGTGGAATAATGATTCTTACTTCATCGTTATGAAAATTAAGTTAATTTAAAATTTATTTATTAAAATAATGAAAACTTAAAAAACCGAAAAGTGACTTCTAAATTAAATTTTCTGATAGTTAGTAGTTATACTATTTTTATGTATAATAAATATAAATATTTAATATATAATATATTATTGGGGAAATTGAAGTGATCTTCTTCTTTCTTGATGTGATATTGGGGGAATCCACAGCGGTCCTTGACTCCTCTCTCGAGATTGAATACGAGATTTTTCGTGATCCAGGAAACAGTGATTATGCGAATTTTTATCTGTTGCATATCATTCATGAATTAAACTAATAAACACTTGTCAACAAAATCTTTATTACGTTAGTAAACGCTAAGCCCAACTATTCTTGAAGGATTACAATATCTAAAGAGTTCTATTATTACAAAAAATATTATATAATTACATTAAATTTTATATTATACTAATATTATATTTATCAATAGTAAAATTAATAAAAAAATTAAAAGATTAAATATAGATTTTATCAAATTGGCTTAGATTTCCAGCATAAGGTCCCGGTGTTATTAATCTTTCATCACCTTTTCCGCATCCTCCAAAAAGAAGAACTCGATGGAATTAATATGGGAAATTAGTTAAAGATTCAGTATAACCTCCTGACAAAATCCAGTGTTTCAATAAATGAGACATCATTTCTTAAAAAATGGACAATTAAATAACCGTAAGTTGAGGGAAATTTTAAAAATTTAATAAAAATTGAGCGTAGTTTACCTGGTTGATTGTTCTGAAGACAAATTGATACTATGTGTAGTCCTAATTTGCGATCATTCAACGAAATTGACATCGAAATTATTTAAAATTTAATGAAAAGTTTAGAAAAATTATTGCCAAATAGGAAATTATTTAAATTTAAGAGTTGATACAGAATGATCTATTAAAATTCATCCTTGATCCATTCATTTAACTCTCAATTTGATTTTAAAAAGAGAGAATTTATTTCTACAGATCATCAGGGGAGTATATGGAAGGAGCCTTAAATATTTGATGAGATAGCTAGAATGTTTTACGGAATAATCATCGGGGAGTACCCGACAAATAATAATTGTTCATTCGGATAGATTTGTTTCTTCTTGCAGACAAAATACAGATATCATTAGCATACTTTTACAATATTTTATCTTTGTCCTTTTAGAAAGAATTTATAAAATTCTTAATTTTATTTTTCTAAATTACAGACAGAATTTTCTATGACAAGAAAATTGATAAAATTACATTTTCTTTACCGGCTAATTAAACAACATATTTTATTCATAACTCTGAAAAGTAATTTAAAAAATTATTGTCATTACTATACTTTTATATATACTTTTATATAAAAAAGAATTTTTAATAATATTTGTAGAATTTTTAGATTTAAGTTTGTTTTTGTGTAGTGTTTGCATGTGTAAATGTTGTGTATTGATCTGGGATTGTGCCTCTCCTAACCAGATGGATTATCAAGATTTTTATTCTTATAATCTGAAACTCATTTTTTCAAATATAGATTTAATATTCGAATTTTTATTTTTTTATTATTGTAAATTTTAAATAGTTTTATTGATTTTATTTTTGTAAATTTTTAAATAATTAAAATCAAATTAATGCTTAAATGATTATAATTAAATGATTATAAAAAGTAATTTTATTTTAGTAAATAAAATTAATTATTTTAAATAAAATAATTTTCTTCAAGTTAGTTCAGATTGGGATGAGAAGTATTAAACATTGAGTGAGTGATTTAAGTAATACTATTGCTTGTCATAGAGATGATCAGAATTGTGAATGTAATAAATGTTCTGTCAAATGTGGGAGTTCTCTTAACACTTCATGCTTTATAGTAATCTGTACTTTACAAAAAAAGAATCGACTCACAACAAAATATTTTTCAGTGTCTTTCTTTAAAATAAGTAGGAAATAGCCACTAATTAAATCGATAAAAATAAATAAAAACAAAATTCACATTGACTCAAACTATAAATGAGAAGAATATTATAACAGCCAAAAACCTGTGTAAAGCTGGGCTGATTGATTGACGATAAAAGAAACATCAACAAACTCAGTTTTACAAAAGTATAAATAACTAGTGAATCAAAAAATTAAAATTTTATATCCATTCTTTATGCAGACAGAACTCTACTTTACAAACAAAGGTTTAATTAAAAAAATGATTAAAAAAACACAAATATTCACAAAAAATAATTTAAAATTTATCTTGATAATAAAAATTCAATTTAAGAAATATATATATATATAAAATAACAATAAAAACTAAATTTTATATGTATTAACAACATCAATATGAGTTTCGCAACATTTATTATTATCACAAGTGCATTCACTATTTGACATCTCTTTCTGATCAATTTATTTCTGAGTTCAAACTGATTATTTTCAATAGATGAAAATCTGTTAATAAAAATTATTAATTATAAAGAATGTAATTGGTTGAAATTAAATCTAAACATTTTTAAAAAAGAACATATTAAATTAATATTTTAAAATTTTAAATTACATTAAAAAATAAATAATACATTAAAAAATTATTTTCAATCTTTTTACTTTAAAATTAAATTATTTTTAATTAGTAAGAATCAAAGAAAATATCAATCATCCATCTGTGTAGGAGAGACACAATCCGAATCAACATACAACATGCACAATATAAAGACACAATTCAAAACATTCCTCACAATACGTATAAATAAAATTACAAAAAAATATATAATTTTTTATCACATATTAAAATTATATAAATAAAAAATAAAAATTATAAAAATTACTGAAAAATAACAAATAATAAAATATCAATGATAAAATTATACCGAATTCTAATACAATTTTATTTATTTTTAATAAAAATATTTTTATAAAATAATTTCTAATTGAAAAAAAATAAAAATAGACTAAAAAATACAAAACTATCAAAAAATATTTTTTTTATTTTATTTTAATCATTAAAAATATTATTTTATTTAAAATTGTAAAAAACAATTTTTCCGTGTAAAAAACGCCGACATAGAGTTATATCAAATCTCATTTGATATTCGACTTACACACATACTCACACTCAATTATGCACATAAATACGGTGTTACTACACTTATCGCGTCACACTTAATCGGATGCACTTAATCACGTCACACTTAATTGCGTCCTATTTAATCGGATGCATTTAATCGTGTGACACTTAATTTCATTTTTATTTAATTAATTATTATTTAATTATTTAAATGAGTAGAACTACTTTAAAAGTCCCATTACAAATCCAAAGTGATGCACGAGAAAGTCCATCTAATAAAAGTTTGCATCCAATTGTATTTTGATCTGGTCGGGAATCAAACAATATCCTGTCAACAAATTGTAACGGGATATTAAACAATCTATTTGTTGGATTGACTGTTAACAAATTTATTAAACCATTGTTTCGTCTTTTTTCACGACATAAAACATGATTAATCGTTTTTTTTTAAACAGAGACATTAAAACATTGTCCTTTTTACTAATCATAATATTTGTTCTTGTAGCAGAAAGTGTGGCTGTCGCATCTTCCATTAATTGTTTCATTTCCTCAATGGCTATGCGTGCATAAGAATTGTTTATATTTCCTTCGCGAGTATGATCACTGTACGTCTCACTTGCAACATTTTCGCCTAAATTAATCAAAGGGCTTTAGTGGCAACAGAACGGACGCAGCGGACTCATGGCTGCGGCGCATCGGCGCTATGGGTTGAACTGTGGGACGCAGGGGGAAAATAATCGAAGCTCACTACCATCACTCTCGCTCCCTGACTTATTCATCTCGATCACCAGACCTCTGCAGTTCGCCGTTCCAGCTCCGTCCTCCGTTTCAAACAACTGCGACAAGCACTCATTCTTCATCATCTTAAAGCAACTCAACCATACTGCGTCAATATCGATCTCTCCATATTGAGAAAAAACAAGTGATATCACCCTCGGAATATTCATATCCCAACTCGCCAACGGGACTCCGTAACTGGACCCAACAACTCTCATTACATCCACTGTGCCATGAACCTTTGGAATTCATGAATCCGTATTTCGATTAGGTTTCAGTATTCATTAAAATAATTGTAATCACGCACACAAATACTCAAATTCCGCAAAGAAAAACAAACTCAAAAAAATTTATTCAAATCACAACCGCGCCAAATGCTCAAAAATGATTGATTTAAACAATCAAACTCGATCAAATAAACAGATAAATAAAACTGGCCAGTCAGAATGGCTAAAAGTTATAAAATTCTTTCACAAAACACAATTCCACTACAACGTGGTTTCAATTTAAATAATAATTTCTTTTACACTTAGTATTTATTTTCAACTCAAAATCGATTTCTTCTCTCATTGATACGGTTTAATCGGGTCGATAGAATCCGTTTAATTTCATTCATTTCTCCATCTCGTATCGAATTCGATTTGATTTCGAATTTGATTTATTTGTCGCAAATGTCTCAATTTCAACATCTAATTGATTCTATCGATTATTTCCGTTCGATCGGAATCAATTTACGATATACGCGATTTGATTGGACGATTGTCGATTCGTTTTGCGGCCTCTGATCGATTCTCGTAGGCGATTATCGTTGATAATTTCATCGATTATTCGATGACGATTGTTGATGTGATTCTGTCGATCGATTTCTCTGTTCGTTTGGGTGAGTTTTCTTCGACGGAGATAATTTTGACGTGTTTTAATTCGATTGAGTTTTTTGGCAATCGATTTGAAAAAGATTCGTTAGTGAGGATTTTTTCCATTATTTCCATATGCTGTAACAACGAATAACAAATGTATAAATTTTATTTTTCACTAACAAATACTTTTAAATAGATATTATTTAAACAAATAATTATCTATATTTTTTCATGTTAAATATTTCATTTATTAAATAAATTTAACATGTAACACTCCCCCAGATTTTTCGTCACAAGAATCTATATCTACTACATACTCGTTCAAATAATTCGGTTTTTGTCTTTCTCTTTTGGATCTGTTGCTTATTCCCGATTCACTTTGCTTAACACTCGAAGCTGATTCGTTGTTATTTTCCAACATTGTTATTTTCTAACGACAACACCTCTTGTCCATTGCTTTGTACATGGCATACTATTTTCAGGCTTTACCCAGACTAACTGTTGCTCTACGAAGTCTGTCTTTACCTTTTTGTAAACCGGTTCCTTTTCAATTCTTTCGATTATCTGAAAACCGACTGGAATGTACTTGTAAAGTGCTTAACTAGGTGTCTCCTTTCCGTCGGACGGTATATTGTTATACCACCATAAGGCTTCCATGATACTAATATTCGATCAACACGCAATTCTCTTGATTGTTTTATGATTTCTTTCTATTATTCCGTTGCAATTTAGTCGATTAATAGCGCGGTATAGGACATGTACATTCCACTTTTCCATCAACTCGCTGAATTCGGCTGAATGAAATGTATAATTGTCAATAATCAACTCCTTTGGAGATCCACGCTCGCAAAACAAATTTGAAAATTCTGTAACAATCGACTTGACATCCTCAGCTTTGATTACTTTCCATACTGCAAATCGAGAGGGTAAACCGGTTTTTTGTAAAAAAAAAAATACTTAAGAATTTTTGTTGATCAAATTTCATGACATCCGCTGCAAGTCTTGTCTAGTTTTCATTGACAGTTAATTTTCCAGTTTCCCATTTTATTGGCGGCGGATCAATAGATTGACAACTTTGACACTTCGAGATCAAATCCTTTGTATCCGTATTTGACACATTTATTTCGAACTTATCGCACAGATATCGCATTCTCTTTGCACTTAAATGACATCTGTCATGAAGTTTCTGTAGTTTGAATAGGTCATCTGTTACAGACAAAAGGCAACTGCTTCGTTTTAATTGTTTGGGTATTCTTGTCAGTTCATCAGCCTTGTTGTCTTCACTATTAACAAACTCAATTTTCAAAGTTATTTAGTATTCCTGGCACAACTCCTTAATCACTGACAATTAATTATAGCAATATTATTGATATTAATAATAATTTAGATTCTAATAATATAATAAAAATAAATAAAGATAAATTAATAATGTTATAATAAATTTTCACTAAGATTTGTATATATTTCTTTATTATTATTATCCCAATTAACCACCTTGCGTCCCTGAGCAACCTGCTCAAACAAAGGGAAGGCGAAAATGGGATTATCCGTCCTGTTTATTTGATTTATTTATTTATTATTTTTCTATTAATCTTTTATTTAGGACAACGGGTACGCTCATTTATATATTTTATATTTTTCATATTTACAGAATCCCAACAGAAGATTTTTAGATAATTTTCATATTTAGGATGGCTACACTTAAAAATTTTCTGTCACTACAATACCAAAGAAAAAGTCGCCTAATTTAAAGTTATTCGAAAATCTTTTGAAATTTATTCTCCTACTACATATAAAATATTTATTTCTTTAATATTGTTTCGTCTTTTCAATATTTTATATAAATGTATTCCTTCTTTTATCACTATTGAACCATTCAACATTCACACTGTATAAATACGTGTCACTTATGTTTAAAAAATATTAAAATATAAGATAAAATTTTCAAAATGTTAGACTATTATGAATTTTTATGTGTTTTTCATTTCTCCAAAAAACATTCCTTCACATAACACATGAAAGCCTCACCAATTATATACAAATGCTTTTATTAAAAAATTATTTATAATATTACAAACACAAAAAGCATTTTTAAATAAAGCATGTATAAAATTATTTGCACACTCGATGAAATTAAATGAAAATCCCTAACACTAGCACTAATTAAATTTGTATTTTAATTTTTGCATTTGAAAAAGGCATGTATTTAATTTTTTTAAATCGACTTTGGAAATATTTTTTTAATAATTTCAAAATTGGTAATTTTTTTGTATATTTTCTGTTAAAGTAACGACTGTTAAAGTCAACTGACAACCAATACTCACGTTACTTTAACAGAAGGAAAATTGATTAAATGACTAACAAAACTAAGCTAATCAAAAAGATATTTTTTAATGAGCTTAGTTATAGGTGAATATAATAAAAATAAACAAATGTCGATTAAAAAAAGGTTAGCTTTTAAGAAACAACTATATAATTGGTACAACAATTACTTACACTAAATTTGAGAAGAAATACAGACACATAGATTTCGAAAGGAGATAAGTTCCAGAAACTAATGTAAATAATCCAAAAGTTATTTTGTAGGTTGGTCTGATAATCACCCAAGAAAAAACGGTGTTATCACTATTTGACAGTTCTGCTTGAATTTATTCAGTTATGACTTTTTAATTATTTTTTTTATTGTTTTTTTATTGTTTTAATTCTTTTATGATATAATTATATAATTAAGCTTCTTCTTTTTCTTTCTTGGCTTTCTTTTCTTTCTTGACTTTCTTCTTTATCTTTTAAATAATATGATCTTCTTATTCTTCTAAATAAACTAATCCAAAAAATAAAATAAAATAATCTACAAATTTCGCCAGTAAATGATTGAACGCATAGCAGAACGCATACATATAAGAAAGGCGTTTAAAATTTGAAAGTATCGTGTTAGACCAAACTGAATGTTTTTTTATCACAAAATGAAAGGAAAGTATGAATTACATAAACAAAGATTGCCAGGCTCATACAAAAAAAAACAAATATATTTACATGAGATAAAAAAAATAAAAATTATCTTGGTTGATAATCAGGAGTGTTACTGAGTAGGGGGAAAATAGGCATTCGGCCTACACCCCACCCCAGGATCAGTAACCATGGCAACGGTCGCGATGGTACCGTAGCTAGGGGCGGTTACCATGGCAACGGTCGCGATTACCATAGCAACGGTCGCGGTTACCATGGCAACGGTCGCGGTT
>MQRK01206587.1:1269-11621 GCA_001938485.1 Girardia tigrina | reverse complement strand
ATTAATATAATTTATTTTAATGATAAAATAGTTATAATAATAATTAATTATAAAATGATATTAATTTTTAAATAATAGTAATATTAATAATAGCGATAATAATGATACTTGTTTTTTTTTAGTTAAAATAATAATAGTATTATACAAGTAGTAATAATTAATAAAATAATATTATTAAATTTGTTTTTATATTTTTTTTTAAAAAAATAAAATATTTATAATAATTTTATATCCCTAATAACTTCCACGCGTCCCTGAGCGCTAGCTCAAACAACTGGAAGCTAGAAAGGGATCGAACATCAAAAAAAATTTTAGTTTTATAATTATTATATATTTTTGCTTTATTTTTTAGGGCTCGAAGCGCAAGGGTGTTTTAATGTTTTTAATTTCAGGATCTCAACAATTTTCACTTCATTCCAAAAACCGATCAACACTTTCCACCGACTGCAAATGAATCATTTCGTTTTCAATTATTGATTAAATATCGTCAAAAGACTTCATTTTATAATTTTATTATTATTAAGAACACCAACATGGGTTTTCAAATTTTTATTTTCAATACAATCAGAATTGTCTTTTGTACAACTCTCAGCAAAACTCTCGTCATTCGACATCGTTCTAAATTGATAATTTTTTGTTAATGTTTGTTAATAAACAATTATTCAAACAAATTTTTCATTATTTTCAGATTTTATTTTTACAGTTCAGATTTGGTAATTTTAGTATTAATCTTATTTACATATTAATTTTATTTAAAAAATATTTTATTGAAAGAAGGAACATTTATTTAATTCAAAACTTAGTTAAAAATATTTATTTTATTTAAATTTTAATAAGAAAATTTGAAATGATTTAATATTTTTAATGTTTTTAAATATCGTATGCTGTACTTTAAAATGTAAATTATATTCGAATAATTATCTATCGTGAACATCCAAAATATCAATTTTTCATCTGGGTGGGAGCAACACATTTCCAAATACTAAACTCAACATACAAAATTCAACAAACCAAATTTAAAATATTCCTCACATCCCCCTCGATTTAAATGGCTTTAGCCATTCCACATTTCAGACCAATCCTCAAATGGAGAAGATGTCCTACCAAATGCTTTTTGAAGTCGATTTTTATAACCACTTATCGACTTGTCAATGGTCTTATATTTTTCCTTTATGTCTCTGTCCAACAGACATAAGATAATAACGTCCTGTTTCGCTTTTGCCACTCCCGCGAATTGAAAGAATGTTTCACATTCTTCTATGAACGTCTCCACATTGTCACCTTTCCTGAACTTTTCAGGTAGTAATTGGTTTGTGAAGTTGTCCAAAGCAGCGTTGTTCGCCATGTAAGTAGCGTTTATGCCACTTTCATTATTATCACATTCTAAAGCCACAATTTAACACCACCAAAAATTTATTAATATTTACAATTCATATACTTAAACAAATTTCTTGTTACTTCAATTATTTCGCCCAAAATTAGTTCATTAAATTTTTTCGATTAAATTTTGAAAATAAAAAAAATTTAAATCTAAAATAATCTTACATTTTTTTTACAAAAATTTTACAATATTAAATCTTAATTAATCTTATGTTTTTTTACACAGAATTTTACAATATATAATCTTATATTTTTTACAAAAATTTTACCCTTAAATAATTTACATTTTCTTACAAAAATTTACAAATTTTTAATGTAACCAAATTTTATATTCTTACGAAACTTAATCATAAAACTAATTAACTTAAATTTACAATAACCATTTTATTAAAAAATTATTTCTGAAAATATTAATCCGTTAATTAAAATTTATTTAGCTTATTCTATAACTTTTATTAAAATATGTTAATTGTTATTACTGTAAACATATTTTAAATAAGTATTTATTATCATATTTTTACTTACATTGTAATTGTTAATTTATTTCTTTTAAATTTTCAAATTAAAAAAAAATAATAAACTATTTTGGCGAAACTTAAAACTAACCCCTGATACAAATAATTATAAAATTTCTTGCAACCAGCGTGACACAGCATCTTGTGTATTTCTTCCACGAATTCAGTCCTTTTACCTTTCGGAATCCAGTATTTGTTATCTATTGTCGTTACGATATCATCTTTCAGTAACCATTTCTTTGTTTTCCCAATTTTGATATCTGATATAATCTGTTTTATCTCGTCATTATCTTTCTGCCATTTGAATCCTTTGGATTCATCGTCTAACGTTAGGATACTTGTTTTAACTTTACCCTTCTTAGCTTCCTCATGCATAGTTTGGCATTGCACACACATTTCACAGGAATTTCTCGACATTGCATCGGCTTTATGACATGGCTTTATAATCCGTTCTTAATAGAAATTTCTTGCCGTACAGATAGTGCTTGAAGTGTTGTGTAAAATAGTAGATTGCCATCAGTTATTTTCTTGTAATACAGTATCCCAATTCTGTTTGTTCATTTTGTGGGATCCATATGCAATCATTCTTTCTCTTCCATATATATCTTTCTGTGATAGCACCGCGCCAATGGTGTCAAAACTAGCGTCTGTGTCCAATATGAATTTTTTTCCGAAATATGGGTATGCTAGTATTGGTGTATTGATCATCTTTTCGTTTAATTTTTGAAACGCTTCATTGTTTTCGTCCATCCATATTAGCTTTTTTTCTTTATTCTTTCCGCATATTCCTTCCAATACTTTTGAATACTTTGCATAATCTTTTAAGAATTTCCTGTAATAGTTCGTTAAACCTAAAAAGCTTCTCAAATGTTTTACACATGAAGGATTCTGAAACTTGCTAATCGCATCAATCTTTGTCTGATCTGTTTCTATGCCATCTCTGCTGATCACATATCCCAAAATTTTGTTTTTTCCACCAAAAAATGACATTTATCTGGATTAATTCTCAGACTCGATTGCTTTATTTTACTAAATACGTGTTCAATTCGTTTGAGGTGTTCTTCCTTGTCTTTTGCGAAAATTAAAATATCGTCTAAATACACAACTGCCTCTTTCCAATTTAATTCACCCAAAACTCTTACCATTAGTTCTTGAAACGTAGCTGGTGCCGCCGCAATTCCAAATGGCATTCTCTTGAAACAGTATTGGCCATCATTTGTTGAAAATGCTGTTTTGACTTTTGATCCATCTTCAAGTTCCACTTGATGGTATGCGTTTCCTAAATCGGTTGTGCTAAAATACTTTGCTCAATTGAGTATATTCAGCATTTCCTCAACATTCGGCATTGGAAATGCAGGTCTTACGGTGTTTTTATTCAATTGCCGAAAATCTACACACACTCGAATGTCCTGTTTCTCCTATTTCCAAACACAAACTAGAGGGAAATTCCACGGTGAACTGCATTTCTCTATAATATTGTTTTCTTCATAATTTCGAATAATATTGTCCAGTTTTTCCTCGAAATGTTTTGGTTGTCGATAAGGTTTCACTAAAACCGGTTCTCCATACATTTCGATCTTGTGTTTGGTCAGTGACGTGCTTCCTATATCCAATTTGTCAGCCATAAATATTGATTTAAATTGTGTTAAAAGTTCCATAAGTTGGTTGTCAATTTTGTTTTCAAACAGCTCTTTTATTCTCCTCAATCTATCCTCGTCTGATGGGATGTCTCGTATTACCAGTAACTTAACTTATTTGATGGTTCTCTCTTTAACTTAATCCTGAATTTGTCCTAGAAATCTATTCCTGCAATCATTTCTGGATCTAAATCTTTGACCACAAAGAAATCCACTGTTTTCTGCATTCTTTCAATTATCACTTGAACAATACCATAGTTTATAAGTTCTGAATCATTCGCACAATGTATTCATCTTTTAGTTTTTTTGATCTTGACATCTTTCATATCTTTAATTATCTCTGCTTTAATAACGTTGACTCGAGCTCCTGTATCTAGCAGGCAATTGACATTTTTATTCTTTATTTGGAACTCTATACTTGGTCTACCTTTCAATTCTTTATAATTTATGTTAAACTTCGGTTATATTAATATATCTTCAGCATTCTTTTTTTATTTTTTTCTCATTTTCTGTATCCATATTAGCACATATTTCATCGTATTCTTCAGGTTCATTATCTAATCTACACATCTCCAGATAAATATTTTCAAACACATCATCAAACATACAATCACAAACGCATTCATATATACAATCAATCATAACCTACATTGAGTTCCTATTGTAGCACACTGATCACTTCTCCCTGTGATCGTTTCGCTGATCATTTCTGAATTTTCTGTTACCTACGGGATATTCCAGTCTTTTGCCATCTTCTCTTCTATACATTCCTTCAGAATAGTCCCCTTCATTGTTCTGTGAGCTTAAGAATGACCATTTCAAAGCCCTAGCTTCCTTTTCAGGTTGTTGTCAACAATTGTCATTTTTTATTTAATTCATTTTTTTTTGTTTTGGCAAGATGTCCCTTTTTATTTATTGTATGTAGCTGTTGAGGATAAAATCTACTTAGAGGATTGTTTTCTTTGATGACTGGGGGCTCAAAGTCGTCACTATGAAAATAGAGCACCCCAAAATGTTGATGAAATTTTAATTTCCTTGAATCTTATCAGACACCTTCAAAAATAAAGACCAACCTCTAAGAAGTCATTGTTTGGGATTTTGAATCTAAAAAATTTAGTATTTCAGTATTTATAATTCAGTATTTTTATGTATTAGGAATCTGGTAAAAAGAAAACGAAAGAAAAGTTCCTCGCGAAAAATTGTTTAAAAAACTGCTATTTGTGTTACAAATAAAATTTTGGGTTATCGATAACCGATAGAGGTAAAGTGTTAAAGGTATGGCTACAAGGAAAACCCATCACACACTCAAAAATGAGAGAAAAGGTTAGAGAATAATTTTATCAAGAAGTCTTCTAAAAATCGCCTTGTCTATCCATATTTATAGATATTATTTAAAGCATATAATATTGATTAAATCTCACATCTCACATCTCACATTTTCATTACTTTCGATATCAAACACAAAATGAACTCTCTTAAATAATGTCCACCATATTCCACTCTAATACTAAGACTCACTCGACTCAAAGGATTTTATTTGAAATACATTAATAATGATAACAAATCGGCCCACATAAGTTTTTCTGATGAATGGAACCAATATCTATTACACATGTCGGTAAAAATTACTTTTCATCGTCTACAAATAGACAAAGTCAGTGAAGCTCGTCACTGTTTGAAGAACCAGGATCAAGACCTGAGAAATCACAATCATCATTCAAATAATCAGGCTTTAAATATTAACAATCAGACCTTTCACAAAAATTGTTTCACGTAGTAATTCATCAGCCGTAGGCCGTTTACGTCGTACTATTTTGACCATTTTTGTCATCAACCTGTATAATTCTTCCTTTTGAATTTTCTCACCACGAATCACTAAATTATATTTATATTGCGGTGGAACTTCTCCTGAAACATTAAGATAATAAATATGACATAAAATTGAATTGTCGTTTTTGTCACAGCAAAATCATATACGCATACTAAATATATAAATATAATATATAAATCACATATGAAACTTTTTGAAGTTAATTTTAATTTATATTTTCTCACCAAAGTTCAGAATTTTCAAACTTCGAAGGATTATACTTCAAAATCGAATTGAATTTCACAATTCTGATTCAGGATAAAAAAACTTAGACCTATCTATAAAGGGAAGTTTAAATTTAAGTCCACAAACACAGTTAGAAGCTTGCAGCATAATGGAACATAAATCCACGACTGGTTTTTTAACTGGAAAACCGAAAAAATCTGGGAGAATAAAGCATTTTGACCTCATAGGACATCAATAGTGGACTGCTAGATACTCTTTGGTTTACGGGCACCCTCTAAGGGCATTGAAAGATATGGGAAACCCAAACTAAAAAATATATCACATATTCATGGTCTAAATTACAATACTAGTCTTTTTGTCAAACATACATCAAAATGCAAGCAAGTGAACTAAATGTTGATTACATATATTAATAATAAGCTAAATGATGGTCTGAAATAATCGATGATTTTTTCAATAGACAGTGTCAAATGGTTTCTAAATAGTTTACCTAATCTACTTATTTTAAAAACAGAAAGGTAAATATGGTATTAAAGTATTGTTATCTGATGTCAGCAATGCTCATAACGACTGGACATTATCTAAAAGAGAACTTGGAATGTTCCCTTTATTACTTAACCAAAATAGTTTTACGGTACTGAATGGTTTGTACTTATCAGGTCTGTACTTATCTCCACGACCAGAAAATCATGTGCTCTAAAACAAGGTAACAGTTCAACTATGTGGGGAGATTGTTACATAGAACTGACTAATGTATCGAACTCTTCTATAATTTTAGAAATAAGAACAGGGGCTAAAAGTCTGCAAACATTGTTTTATTCCATGAACATCATAAATTTCGTCATGAAAATGGCTAAAAATAAAAGGAAATTTTAATTGGAAAGAAGCAATTATGTATTTGAACGATATTTTCATACTTTCAAAAAACAAGAAAAGAATCTCTAAAGAATAAATAACTTAATTCAAAGACAGACGAATCAAGTTTGAGAATAAATCCAGATACGTGGTTAAGTAAATTAGTCGGTAGATTGATAGATTAATTATAAATGTATGTGTCTGACTTTATGGAAAAGAAGTACATTTTTATAAGTAAAACTGACAACATTTGTCTAAAAGTTTGACTATTACGACAGATATATTTTTAGATTATTCAATCCTACATGATATCTGACATTGAAAAGTACAGTTTAAATAAGCATTTGCTTCTGAGGCGATTGCTTTTGACTCCATAAATCTTTACAAGATTTCGATCAAATCATTCTTTAGTTTCGCACCTGGTAAGATGTTGGCGTTTAAACTGACTTCATCACTGCTTCACCAAAACCATCCGCATCTTCTCTGTCTCTTTTCTTCTCTAACTTCAAGAAAATGACGTAATTATCATTTTGTATTACAAATTTCATTTTCTTTTAACCTTTGATGTATCCTTTATTCTCAAAATAAATGATAATCCTTTCATAATGTTATCTTAAATTATTATTTTGCTAAAATCTCTTTTGCAGTGTATCATTTCTCTCTCGAGACGTATTTTTGCTGTCAGACAGATTGTCTATTTGGTTAGAAATGGCAATTTAAACATATATTGCTATTCATGAGCAATATTTTCACTTTTATAGTAACTTTTTTTATCCTTTTATTACTTGAATCTTGGTTTCCTTTCGAGTCATCCACTTCTGAGAAAATTTACCTGTTCATCTAAATTTATTTCTGATGAGAAGTGTGTCTGCATAAAGTAAGTTTGCCACATTTCCTCTTTTTTTCACACTTAAAGATGTTAACCTTGCAACTGGATTATTGTATCCTCCTTTGATGTCTTCGATTGCACCAAGAAACTGTAAATGATGCTCACCAATCCAGATGTCTACAAAAGTTCGTTTATCCTTCTTTAAAAGTTTACCTCCTTCAAATGATCCCATTTTCAGATAAATTTCCACAATTGTATACTGTGATCCCCTTGATCACTCGATCTATTGCGTACGCATTTAAGTTGTCAATTATATCTCTCGAGATGCTTCATAATTTTTTTAATTTTACCGGCTTTACCTTTATCTCTTTCTGTATTACTCCGATTGTCTTCACAGGCATAATCTTTTTTCTTCCATTGATAAACAATTCCTTGCAAAAAGTACACGAAATGACTTTTGTAGTGTTTGCATTATTTAATAATAAATTTACTAACTTTTCTCTACCATCATGTTCAAAAATCACTGGTTCTGTCCTCAATGTGATGTACCATTTTGATTCTCCAATAATCTACCTTCCGTCAATAGTGTATTTTCATTGTTTTTAACTAATTCTCCTAACATTAATATGCATCAACCAATCGTGTTCTAAAATGCATCTTTTCTTTTTACAAAAACTTTGCTTTTATAATTTACAGAAGAAGCATATCATTTTTTCAAACAAATTAAGCATAAGTCTCGCTCCTTCAACACCTTTTTTCTTTTGTCAATCTCCATACTCTATAATTCATTGAATTATATTTAAAAAGGTTTCTTCGAACAAAGAAAATAATGCACGTTCTGGGATTTAATCTTTAATAATAATAATCTAATAATAAAAATGAATCACACTGTTTAAATTGAAAAGAGGTTTTAGTTAGGGAGGAAGGTGTAGTGACCCCAAATTAAATTTATCTAAATATTTATAAAAATATTCTGTATATAATAAAAACCCCTTATATTTATTTATAATTAATTTTTTTGGATGGAGATTTGATAAAAAATAATGAACGCCGGAGACAATTTGTTTTAATATTTAGAAAAATAAATTTTTTCGGGAATTTTAAATTTTGATGAAAACAAAGTTAATTGATTTGAAATATTGTTTTTGATTTTCAATGAAAATTCGATTGTTTGTTCAATGAAAACCACGAGTCCTTCTAACACTAATGTGGCATCTAATACCAGCTTTATCGAGTTCTCAAATCACTCGATATTATCGACGAATATCCGGAAATAATGAAAAATGGAAGTTATTTCTACATTGATAATTCGTCAAGATAACAAGTGACCGATTTGCCGAGAATAATACGATCAATAATATAGTCAAGTCAATACGACTACACGCGATCAAATCCAATGTCGATGCCAAGATTACTTGCGGGTGTGATGGCAGCCCTTTCAGCGTTTTTATACGTCATCAAAATACGGTAAGATTTGTGAGTCGGCGATCGGTACTCCCTTTGCTGCATTCAAGTATGTCCCATCCAGGATGGCACATGAGAAAAACAGGTCCCACTACTGAAGCATCGATCCACCGACACTACAGAACGTATTAAACAAATTACTTTAATGATTGGAATTGAACGAAAAACTTGATCTTGTACTTAGTCTTGTTAAATTCGGATGATAATATCGTAAATAGGAGACAATAGGATAAATATTAATATTTTTAAATAACGTAGCGGAAACGACTTAGTTCGTTATATAATAAATCGTGGATATATTATCATTTGTCAACTCAGACTTGATAGTTCTTTTCTTTATACAACAAATACTTCCTTTAATAATAGGGAACGGACAATAATAATCTCAGTTAGAAATTTGTGATCACAGCCAACAAAATAAAGTTCGTAATAATTTTGTCATCATAATAACATTAATTCAATTATTGATTAAATTATTTATTTATTTTTTAAATTTCAATTTATTTCAAGTTTTGAGTAAATATTTTAATAAATTATTTATTTCTCCATTTGCTAAAAAATATTAAGAATTAATTCATTAATCAATTTAGTTTAGAATGCACTCGTACGAAAGCTTTGACAAAGATTATCTTAAGGATAATCAAAATTGTTGTGTAAATAAAAATATGAAAAGTCAAATTGGTGTTTTTAATACACATAATTCTTATTTCATTGATATAATATCTAGAAAGAAAGTCGACTACTACGTTTGATATTCCCGGTATGTAGTTTATATTACAGTTGAATTGTGACAAGTAACTTATTTGATTTAGTTGTCTCGGTCTTAGGTTAACATGTTAAAAAGTTTCGTTAGTCGCTTATGGTCTGTGTTTATCTAGAAGTTACGATTGAATACTCGAAAATAGTCAATATTTTGCGATCGAAAGTAGAATATCGCCTTTTCACTGACTTTAATTTTTGTGAGTAGAAAGATATAGGAGTATCAATGTCTTCGATAATTTTACTTAGTGTTGCACCAATTGCTATAGATGAAACGTCAGTTGTTAATATTAATATGCTGTTATTCTGTAACATGGATAGTTCAGTAATTTTCGTTATTTCAGACTTTATGTTTTCGAATATTTTATTTAGCTCATTATTCCATGTTATTTTTGCTTGTTTTGGTTTATTTTTCGTTAATTCTATCATAGGTGTTAATTTAAGGAACAATGGGGAATGAAGTGGTGATAAAAATTCACCATCCTGCAGAATCTTCTTACGTCACGAACGTTTGTGGTGGTTTGATGGGCATTATTGCATCTTTATTATTTTGAATTGGTGAATATTTTCCTTTTTGTATGTTGTGTCCCAGGAATTTGATTTCTTCTTTGAGGAATTAACATTTGTTGATAAAAAGTATTAATAAAATAAAAAATATTAATAAAATAAAAAACATTAATAATATTAAAAATATTAATAAAAATAAAAATATTAATATTAATAAAATAAAAAACATTATTGTAAGTAGCGTTTATGCCACTTTCATTATTATCACATTCTAAAGCCATAATTTAACACCACCAAAAATTTATTACTATAACAATTCACATTTCTAAAAAAAATTTTCCTGTTAATTT
>MQRK01206586.1:52931-63729 GCA_001938485.1 Girardia tigrina | reverse complement strand
CAATGTATTGAACATAATGGACTTTATTTCGAATCATAATCTTTATTGTGCGTTGTTTTATGAACATTTTAATTTTTAATAAAAAGTGCCCCACAACTTATGACTCACCCTAATATTCGTGGCATTTTGAAGCAAACTATATGCACCATTCTGAGTGTCACTTGTTTGAGTACCATCTTCATACAGGTCTTCTAATTGCTGTAATAAGCCATCAAACTGTTCTTGGATTACCTTCTCTGCATATTGTCTTGCATTCCAGCATGTTTAAAATTTTCGCTTCAATGTAATTCCAAGATTTTCTCTCATCGCCTCCCAACGAACAGTTAATGCACTAAAGAAAACATAGAGATTCTGTACTATACCAAAAATGTCACCAAAACTTGATCCTATTTTGCAGTATGTAATCCAGCTAAATTCAGGCTATGTTGATTACAATTTGCAAATGATGCTCGAGGATGTCGAATGGGAATTCTTTGTTGCAGTTCTGTCAGTTCTCCTGCTGTTACAGCTGCCTTTTAATATCATTGAGATCATACAGTCAGAGATAAAAAGATTGCGCACCTGCAATTGTACAACAATAACACTTTCTAGTGTTGCTGCGTCTTTTGCATGAAGCTGAATAAAACCAAGGAAAGCTTCTTTGATGGTAACTTTCTGAGTTATAAAATTAACTTCAACGAACCGAATAACTTTTGATAACTGTTCACGGTGTGCTAACCTATATTATTTGTTTCGTCGAATATCACAGAATATCTGCTTTCTGACTGTAGTTGCAAGGAGACTGATAAATTTATTAAACTGAGCTAATAACATCCAAATTAGGCTGTAAGTGATTTAATAATAGTGAGCTGAGCAATCAATTTAGAAAATTAGGCTAGAAAATTTCAAATATTGTAACATTCAGTATCGTCATGTTCAGTGAGACTTTCACAGTGACCACGTAAAGTCAAATTCTGGTTAGATAGAAACTTTATGCACACCATAATTCGTTTCAGCACTTTACGCTATTTCTGTTTGTCATTTTGAATTTGTTTTTGAACTTTAATATCTATCAACCTACCTTGTGACATCCGATGTTTCATTTCCTTCTATTTGGTGAAAGATGTTCGAGGACTTGGACTGGTCTAATGATCCTTCAATCTCTCTGTGTGTCACCAATTTAAATAAAGCTAGAAAACAACTGAAATGAAGATCTCGAATTACTGCTTGATGAGGTGAATAATATACAACAGAAACAATACACGACTTCTTATATGGTTAATAAACCAACCAAGATCTATTAACTTCATCTCATTTGTTAAGACTCTGTTTAAACCACGTTGATGTCATTGAACGCCCTTCATTAACTACCAAATCAGTATCCTGCTTTTGAAATACTTTTGACCCCCTGCAAACCAACTCCATGCGAAGACTGTCTGTCACAATTGATAAGCCCTTTATGGAATCAAAATCCGTGTAACCAAAATCATGTGAATTGTTAAGGTTCTGAAAATAAAAATATTAGTAATTAAATATTTAAAATATACTTCTTACCCTCCTGAAAAATAAAATCAAATTAGGAAAAATATATATATATATATATATATATATATATATATAACATAGAAAAATAAAATAAAAAGTGCTGATAAATCCCTTTGTAACTTCCCTTTTGTTTGAGCTCAGTGCTCAGGGACTCAAGGTAGTTAATAGGGATAATTTGTATTTGTATAAGTAATATTACTAATATAAATAATATTATTTTAGCATTATTATTTATTATATTAAAGTTATAACTATTTAGTTATTATTATTATTATTATTATTTATTTTATAATTATTGCTATCATTATTATATTTTTATTAGATTTATTGTTATTATTTTGATTATTTTTTGAATATTATAAATTAATTAATACTATTATTATTATTTTGTCATTATTATTATATTTTTATTTTTTTTAAATTAATTACTATTATTTAGCATTTTGTCAACGAGTTTTTCCTTCCTAGCAGGGGCCCGTTCATTAAGGGGGCACTCCTGTGTTGGTTGGAAAAAGCCGTTGAAGGCTTTGAAAGTGATAATTATTTATTATTATTATTAATTTATTATTATTATAATTTTATTATTATTAATTTATTTTATTTTTATTATCTTATTGTTATTATTATTTTATTTTTATTATTATTTGTATGATTATGTTATTATTATTATTATTAAACTTATTATAAAATATATAATATAAAAAAATATTTAGAATTAAAAAATAAAAAAATAAAATTCTTACCTCTTATCAAAAAAGCAAATGAAAATAATGAAAATGGGCAATTATGCCCAGATATTTTAAAATAAAATCAAACTAATCAACCAGCAATTACGCTGGGTTTAGTTTGCAATTTAAAATTTGTCAACTTGTAAATGGGCAATTGAGCCCAATAAAACAAATTCAGAAATTAAATTAATGGGCAATTAAGCCCGAACAATTAAATTTGCATAATCTTAAAATTTTTAGTGTTATTTTTGAATTTTTAAATTAATGTTTTTTTTTATTTTTAAAGTTAAATTTTATTTTAAATTAAACTAATGTAATTATTTTTTTTCTATCAAACCGGGTACAAATACCCCAAAACATAAAGAATTCACACAAAAGTTTTGTAAACAAAATATTTAAATAGAAGTCATAATTTTTTAGAGGAAGATTTTTCAAAATATTTTGGAATCCTCCATAGTTATTTATACGTTGTATTATTGAATTGGAAGAATTTTTTGATTCAATTGAATAAAGTTTTTAACGAGAATTCCTTTGATTTGTTACTATTATTAATATTTGAAAACTAATCTCCGACGAGATTCATTCTAAAGAAATTGAAACCTTCAAGAGAGGGTTAATCAAATTAATATATTCATTACAAAGTTGGAAGAACCATTTGAAAAGGAGTCAGATAATTATATTTGAAAGCTTGTTTAAAGTGGTTAACAAAAATATTTTCGAATATCCAATAGAATTAAAAAGCATACACTGTTTACATTCATTAGGAGCTTGAGCAGCCTCAAGAGATTAATCTGACTCGGACATTCTGGGCTGCGATTATATGCTATATGTCATCAAGGTATTATCCAGCTGATTCCGGTATTCTGGTAGATCAGTTAATGCGCTTTGTTCAAGCTTATCCATATCAGACTCACAACTTTCCTTTTCTTCTGCTGATCGTTGTTTCAAAAACTGCTGAATAAATGAGCCCCATTTTTTAGCATCTGCTTCTTGTTGCCACTTTCTTTTGCCATGTTGAGCTTCACTTAATTTGTTTCTTGACACACTAAGATACGCGATAAATAAGTAAAGAAATAAAATTGATTTACAATTTATAAATAATTGACAAATTTGTCAAAGGAATTACTTGTTTTACACTGTCTACAAATCCATGTTTCCTCCGGCCCCTCGAGGTATCTTCCTCTTTTCCTTCTCCATATACACTGACATTACATGGCTCGCGATACTCTTATCTTTAGCTTCATCATGCACGTCTTTAACCACAAAATCATATCGGATTTCAACTAGTCGCCAATGTACCTTGACTTTTTACATAATACTTTTCGATGTCCCCCCATCTTTTTTTTAAATCAAACACTTATATTTATTGTGAGGAATATTTTAAATTGTTTGAATGCGTAAATGTATGGATGTTGTATGTTGATTTAAGTATGTTGAATTTAGAGTGATGATTCTCGCACCCAGATGGAAATTGGTATTTTTTTTATTAAATTTAAAGGATTGACTATTCGAACATAATTTAAATAATCATTTGATAAGTTCATATTTATAATTTCACAATTAAAATTAAGTTTAATAATGTTTAGTAAAATTTAAATTAAATGCATTTTTAATAATTTGATGACATGTTTTATTATTTTTGGATTTATTGAGAAGTGGTAAAAATTATTATTTTTTAATTAATATTTTTTAGAAGTTAAATATTTTTAAAAATAACTTAGAAAAATTGTTCGAATAATCATGATTAAAAATAGAAATAAGAAAACCAATTAGAACGATGGCAAACTATGAAAGACCTTCTGGAGTCTTAATGACTCTAAATGTGATTGCAATAAAGATTCAAACGAGACTTGTTTAAATGTTCTTAATATTTATATTAAAATTTATATATTTACATTTATCATGTGTATTTATTCCTCTTCTTTTCCCCAGTTCATGCAGATAGATCTAACTATAAGCGACCATCTCCTATAATGTTGTATAAAGAGGGGGATTATAAGTAAATATTTCCACATCTCATACTACAAACAATCAAATCAAACCTCCAGTTTCGTTCGAAGTTCCGATAATACCTCTACCAATACCAAATCGATCTAAAAACTAACGATATTTGTGAATACATGTTGAAGATCTCGGACAGGTTGTAGTTTGTTGACTATATTTTATCTCTTTCTATTCATTCAGCTCCACTGATTTGAGGATTCCTTTTCATTATATGTAATAGTTATTGTTTAATCTCTATTGTCTGTGTAATAGATTAATAGATTAAAGTTAATTAGACAAAAAAATATTTTTTTCTATTATTTATCTATCATTTTGTAAACTTTAAGGAACAAGAAAGTTCGGGGAATACTAACTGTAAAAAATAAAAGATTCGCACCTCAGTCTCTAGGGAGATGAATCGATTATTTTTTATTATAAAAAAAATTAAATGAATGATAAACCAACTAAGCTGACTAAAAAAGAAGTTTTTGATGAGCTTAGTTTTATAAAAAGAAAACGCGAATACAAATTAAATAATATTCAGTAAAATGAGTATCTCGATTTCAACGACTAACAGTTTTAATCATAAAACAATAACTCACAGGTAATATGGTTATTTACAAACTGTAAGTATTAAGAACGATATAGTTAAATCACTAATTGACCAAAAGTCCTTCTCGATGATGAACGGAATCGCACAAAAAATTAGTCGGGTTTCTCTTCTTATTTAATATTGTCGAGAGGCAAATTCATCGTCGGCAAGCAAGTGCTATTCAAATTATTATTTGTGTATTGATTGCAATTTGAATTTAATTCAAATTGCAATTATCATTACAATAATAATTCCATGATATATAATTAGATTTCTTTTCTTCTTCCTCGATCTTTTTCTTTCTTCTTCTTCTTCTTGATTTCAAATAAAATACTCTTCTTATTTTGATCTTAAATAAAGTAATAAAAATACAAAAAAAATAAAATAAAATAATCTGCAAATTTCATTAGTAAATGATCTAACACTATTATGTAACAGAAATGCGTTTAAAATTTGAAAGTATCGCGTTAGATAAAGCTGAATGTTTTTTTAATCACGAAAGAAAATAAAAATATAAATTACATAAGAACAAAAGGTTTTCAGATTCATACAAAAAAAACTAATACATTTACATGGGATAAAAGGATGAAATTACCTAGGTTGCTAATCATGAGTGTTATTGTTAGTTTATAATACTAACGATTTTCTTCTAACTTCCTTTATACACGAGGCAATGGCTGTGTAATAAATGATCTAGAAAATATTGAGAAATGTAACTTTTGATTTTCATGATGTAACTTTTGATATTAAAATTGTAATTTTGGATTTCACTGTTATTTTGATTAAAATATTTATACAGTCAGACCTCTCGAATCGTCCCTCTCCTAACCGTCATCCTCTCATTCCGTCGTGATATTTATTTGACGGAACTTTAAATCGCCATTGAAAATGACCTCTCATTTCCGTCACCGTCTCAATCCGTCACACTTTCGATAAAACCGACCCCGACGGATACGAGAGATCTGACTGTAATACGAAAAACAAAGTTCTGTTATTCACAAATGAATACATATATTAATTATATTATTTTTCTTTTTATATTATTATTATTATTTTCATTAATTTTACAATAAAATTTTATTTCAAAAATATTCTTTTATTACATAGATTGCATTTCGTCAAAATTTTCATTTGACTTGTAGGAATATCGATTAACGTAGACAGGGTAGCTGCCTAATCTTCGTTAAAAATAATAAAATTATAATAAAATACGGGTGCCACCATCTGTCATGACCAAAAGAATACAACGTAACTCAGAAACACGCAAGTTTTTCTGAATAATAAATTGCATATATAAAAATGACTGTATATGTGTTAATCATTTACAAAATGTTGTTTATGATCGTTCTTCATTTTTTGTTGTTTAACAAAATAGTACTTCCAATAGATATTAAAGTACTAGAATTAACTGCAGAATTCTTCGAAAACTATACTAGCCGACCTGAAGGGGTAATTGTAATTATGTTCTACGCTCCCTGGTGTCCTCAGTGTCAAGAAATAAAACCTGAAATCTTTAAGGCGGCTAAAAGTATGGCTAGTTTAAATACACAAAATGTTTTTGCTATGGTCAATTGTGAAGATACAAAAAATACTGGTAAATTAAATGTTTATCTTTTTTCTATTATCAAATGAATTAACATTTTAAGACCTCTGTCACCAGCAAAATATTGATGGATATCCAACAATTAAAGCTTTTGGTCCTCAAAATAAAATAATTATTTTCAATGGAGTGCCAAATGAAGAAAATTTACTGAAATTTATTGAAAATCCTGAGAAGTTTGCGGAATCCGTCGAGTCAACTGATTCAGAATCGGATGAAGATCATGTAAAGTAATATTTGATTTAGTATCAAATTAAACAGTTTCATTTAAGATTCCCGATACTCCATTAAATCATACAACATATCTGAATTTCGATAACTTCAATAGTACTCTTTCACAAGTGAAACATGCCTTGGTGTTCTTCTATGCTCCTTGGTGCCCACATTGTCAAGATTCCAAACCGCATATTGACAAAGCGTCAGAAAAGTTAAAGTCAAAATATCATGGAATTTATGCCGTGAACTGCGAGGACAAGAATAGCAAACGTTAGTTTAATGTTATGTTTGATTTTTAGCAAAGATTCTAATTACTTCATTGTTTACTGTTTTCCTGAAGACAGGAATGATATACAAAAGGAAATCTTTCTTTCAAATAGTTTTACGAAATTCTAGTTTGACAGATGAAATCAATTGAAATAATTAAAATTTATACTCATTTTAGTGAATATACTAATTCTAAAATAAGTTGTGTAGTCAATAAGTCTTTAGATTCAACAACTAGTAAATCAAAAAATTAAATTTTTCATATCCATTCTTTACGCAGACAGAACTCTACTTTGTCAACAAAGTTTTAATTAAAAATAATAATTAAAAAAAACATAAAAAATAATATAAACTACTTATAATTCATAAATAGATTTGTTTTCAATTAATATTAGTCTGGAATTCCGAATTTCCCGTTTTTTCCCATTTGGGAACCTTAAAAAGTTTTTTTTCGATAAAATTTTCAAATAATAATTTATTGTTATCGAAAATGAGTAAGTGTGCAAAGTTTAGAAAAAATTAATTGAGTAAAAAGCCTTCAAAAACAGGTTTCTAAATTCCATGAATACATATATAGAAAGTAAGCTAATAAAAAGAATTGAAAAAAGAAAAAAGTAACTAATTGACATCGTTACCTTTTACAGAATTACAATGTAACGAAAATTCATACATCAAAATATAAGTATTGTTGGTCTCCATACTTCTGCTATTGACATATACGGTCATCGAATTCATTTTCAAAGAAATTCTGAGACACTCGACGCAAAATATTCTTGAATTCTTCTTTCAGTCTGTTGCAGTAGCAAATTACCAATCCTGAAGTGGCAATCACTGAGAGCCAAATCTATGAATTATTAAACAAAAAATTAACTCACTCAATTTTAATTATTGAAAGGTACTATTTATTTGACGAATATGCCAACTTTTTCCTCTCGAACTTCTGTAACTTATTATAATAATAAGATCATAATTGAAATTAAAATAAACTATTTTCGGTTCTTTCCCGTTTTTACATTCTAGAAACATTATGTTTCAAGGGGTGTCGGTTGTATAAATGACGACAATTATTATGTTCTAGTCTTAAAAATAGTTCATAAGTGTCACGCCATAACGATCAGTGGTTGATCATCGAGAATGGAATTGATCGTGGTTAATGTGATTTATCCTTATTTTAAATTTGTTTTGCATTTGACAAGGTCAGTTCTAATACAGAAATATTTTATCTTTCTCTCTCGAATAAAAGAAATGAATGTTGTGATAAGTTAATTAAAAAGTCATTTAAAATTCGAAAAATGTGACTATTTTTATTAGTATTATGTCCTTTACATGGCATCGATGGATATCCGACTTTAAAATATTTTCACTATGGTGAATTATTTGCTGAATATGAAGATGAGTTAACAACCGAGGGATATTTGAAGTACATGAGTAAACCACCTACGGAAAAAGTAAAATATACTCCGAAGGAAACCAACGAAGAGGATGATAAAACAGAAGAAAAGTTTATTATATTTAATGAATTATTTTACGAATTAAATTTAAATTTAGAATGACTTTTGTTAAATATTTGACAAAAGATACTTTCCAAAAAAGTATAGAAGAACCCGATAAACAAACCATGGTCATGTTTTACATTCCTGGTTGTCCTCATTGCCAGTCAGCCATATCAGTCTTTGATTCTGCAGCAAAGACAATCAGCGAATCTAATTCAAATCATATTCTAGCAGCAGTCAATTGTGACGACAAGGACAATGAAAGTAAGCTGAAACTGATGTTATTCTTAAAAATAATTTTCCACAGAATTATGTGAAAAAGAAGGAATCGAAGGATTTCCAACATTTCATCATTATTTTGAAGGCAAAAGAAAGAATATATATAACGAAATGCCTCTTAGTGAGGAAAAATTGTTCAAATATTTTAGTTCTACATCAAAAGATGAATTGTAAAATTTAGTCAGCTTTTTTAATAAATTTTTGGATATGATATGGTGTTCTTTTCATTTTAAAAATATTTGATTTATGGTAGAAAATTAATAAAGCCATTTTAAAAGCTAATTGGAGCAAATCACAGTTGAGACAACTCCACTAAGTCATCATAAAGCTCCGATTATTTATAGGATAAGGGTTGCTAACGGAAGAATTCCACATGAAAAGCACTGGTCCCCAATCATAACTCCCTCCTTCTCATACTGCTTGATGTTCTTAATTAAATCTATATTCAAATATTACTCTTTATTATTGATTTTTACCAGTCCGGGACTGTTGGTGTGGATCATCTTTCTTAATTTCAAACTATGTGACATTTTTATAAAATTGTATTATTATTAATATTATTTTGTAAAAACTAGTTGTTAGAAAATCCTTAGGTTCTGCGGTTTATTTTGCTATCGCAAAATCCGAGGTAAAGCCGATTACTTTTGACCCCCCTAGTACGGCTCAATCACTGAGATCTCAGATTCGTGGACATTCATCTTCAATTATACTTCTTGGACAATCAGACAATTAAATGCATTTTCAGCTTGAAAGTATTAAGAACACATTGTAGAGAATGACAATGAATAACACGTTCCTAAATTATATTAAATCTAAAAAACACGTTTTGCACAAAGTCTGGAATATTTAAACAAAATATAAAAATCGAATTAACGAGATTATTATTTTCGATTATCATCTCATCGCACATCCCCACCAGATTTGTCCGTACCCGAATCTCCATCTACGACGTAGTCATCCAAGTATTTAGGCCTTCTTCGCACACGCTTCATATGGGTAGTCGCTGGCTCATCGACTTCTGACTCTGTGTCCCAAGACAAAGCTGTGTTCTTCACGTTCTCGCATTCGACTCTTCTCGGCCGTAAATCAGCAACATGCCGAGGGANCCTCGACCCATTACAATCCACTAAATATTTACAGTATGATAATTTTTTAATACTTGACCCTTTAACCATTGTTGCGTGCACCTTGTGCTTCCCATTGGTTTCACCCATACTAATTGATAATCACAATACATTGTACCCTTTGTACTGCCTTCTATCTTATTGTCACTTTTTTGGCTTATGGGTTTCATACATTTATAACTGTATATCATCCAACTCGGTGGTTCTTTGTTCTCCGACGGCGTATTGTTGTACAACCATACTAATTCTGCAATTGTAATGTTTGATCTCGCCGCAATTCTTTTGATCGTCCTATGGTTTCTTTCAACGATCCCGTTCCCACCAGGTCGATTGCTCGCTCGATAAATTAACTCTACTCCCCATCGATTGCAAACCTCAACAAACTCCTTTGGGTAAAAAGTGGTGTAATTGTCTACTAACAATTCGCTGGGGGCTCCGCGTTCAAAAATATAGAATCTATTACCGTGGAGATGGAGTACGAACTTTCGACACCAATTTCTTTCCAAATTGCAAATCTGGATGCTCCACAATCGATTAAGCTTAAATACTTCCTGTCGTTGTATTTTGTCACATCGATTGCCAATCTATACCAATTATCCCTTACTGCCACGCAACCGTGATTCCATTTTACCTGTGCGGGATCAATCGACTGGCATTTTTGACATTTTGAAATCATGTTCGTGATATCTTTATCCGTTACTTGAATGTTTTCAATCCCACAGAGAAATTTCATTCGTTTTGCTCCCAAATGGTATTTCTTATGAAGGTTATCTAATCTCTCAATTTCACTTGTCGTGGCCACGCAGCATACGTTTTTACTTAATGCGTTCGGTATCCTCGTCATCTCATCCGCTTTATTCAGACTACTCGCTGCGAACTCTATCTTTATAATTATGTTATAATCATCACAAATTTCCTTAATGATTGATAACCGCCGTCTGATAAGCAATTCTGAAAAGGCGCTCGTATTCAACCTAGATTTACTTGTGATC
>MQRK01206586.1:36928-47963 GCA_001938485.1 Girardia tigrina | reverse complement strand
ACAAGTTCAAAGCAAAAGCACCAAATAGTAGGTGTAAACCAATATTGGGCGCCTTTTCAATTTTTTTTCCACCTACTATTAAAATAGTAGGTGTCCTACTATTTCATGTTATCCGTTATTTGTTTTTACCAAAATCAGGATTCTTAAATCCAACAATAATAAATCTCGGTAAATAATCTAAGTAACAAATCATATAACTATAATTTTTCTCAGCTGATAAAGTATATTCTATTGAGATTCTCTGTAAATAACTCGCATATATTGTATTAAGAACACCAATTTGACTTTTCATATTTTTATTCACACAACAATTTGGATTGTCCTTAAAACCATCTTTGTCAAAGCTTTCGTACGATTGCATTCTAAACTAAATTGATTAATGAATTAATTCTTACTATTTTTAGCAAACGGAGACATAAATAATTTATTAAAATATTTACTCAAAACTTATTGAATAATAATTAAAATGATTATTAATTATTTTAAAAATATTAATTTGATTTATTTATTAAAAATTGTAAAAATTAAATAACTTATTTAAAATTTTATCATTATTTGAATTTCAAAATAAATTTAAATATTACAAAATTTTAGATAATAAGAATTCAAATATTAATCATTAATCTAGGTAGGAGAGACACAATTATAAATCAACATGCAACAATCAAACACAAAAGATCAAACATTCAAAATATTCCTCACAAATTGAATTAATAGTGTTTAATTTTTTAATCAAATCCAGTTATGTTTTCGGATTCAAAGTCAGTTGATCATTATGTAGTTGCAAGGACTTAACTGTGAGTATGAGAGAAAATTCTGATTGTTGTGAATTTGTTGTTTGTATTCTGTTTAGATTAGGGATTCTTCTATTCAGATGGGATTGATACAGCCCCGTACCGTGACACCTTTAGTGGAGGGGGGCAGACTTTTATTAAGTGGACCAGTAATTCTCGAATAATAAATGAATACTTTTTGAAAACACACGGTGTGAATGTTTAAATTTTGAATGATCAAGTAAAACAAAATATACCTTGTATCTGGACATTATTTTGCAGCATTATTACCTATATGAAATGATTTTCGCACATTTTTCCGAAATAAAGACAAAAATCAAATCCAGTAGCTGCATATTTTATTATGTTTGCACGATGGGCAATTGAACATAGAGAGTACAGACAGTCAAACAGATTTGCTATAACTTAGGATGAGTGTAGTAGTATACAATAGAAATAATACGGCAATTACATACAGTAGTAAGAAATTGTATGCATGAGATATTAATGTGATTCAAAACAATTGCAGTCGAAGATTTTTCATTTCATTAAACCCTCGAAGAAAGTCATCTGATTTGATGTTATTAGTGATGTCACTTTCAAACGAGAGTAATACAAGGTTTGCTTTGCGAGAATGGGTCATAGATGTACAAAAGGGAGTTATAATACGAGATAAAGTAGTAAAACTCGCCTCACATGTGGCAGTTGAAGCACCGAGTGTGAGTGCCGAAGCTGCAAGACGATACACAGATGGAAATGCCTCTTGGTAAGAGTACAGTTTTTGCATTAACTGATGAACGTTTGTCACAGTACTAGTCCTCTTCAATAGGAATATCTTTGCATTTTCAAACTCATGTTGGGTTTTTGCTTAGGTTCCCGACACAAAAATTTGCTAATGTATTTAGCTCTTCAATATTTAAAAAGTTTTGGCGATTAGTCTTTAAACATGCAAGAGACTTGTTAAGGTTTCTGTTACTGACACTGAAGCCCTTTGTCAATTCCAGGAGAGTCCTGTCAACGACTTCGTAATACATCTGGCGATATTCGCATCTGATTGACAAGTCCTGGTGTTCTGGCTGTCCCACAGATCCCAACAAAACGAAATTCTCCAATTGTGAGTTTATATCAGTTCGTCTTCTTTTCAGTCTCGGTTCCATATCAATATGACCTTCAAATTTCTCAAAAAGAACTTAGAATTCTTCTTCATTACGGAGGCTGCGAATGCTCTCTATGACTACATCCATAACATCACATGAAGATGAAAAATCGATTTCCTGACTCTGCAAGCTATTGTTGGCTGGTTCGAGGATGGTCAGCAACGAGAGAGCTATGTGTGCAATGAACTGAAACTCTACAGCATTGACTTGATGCAAAATATATATGCAATATCAATGGAAAAGCGAGATTCTCTGTACACATCACCTAGAATTCAAAATGAAATTATCGCGTTAATTGCATCAATGGTACAAGAGTCAATTGTAAAGAAGTGCAATTCTGCGGATGTCGAATATTTTACACTGAAGGTGGATGGTACCAAAGATCAAACAGGGACTGAGAATGTATCGATTGCCATAAAATTTGTCTCAGCAGGATAACCTCAGAAGCACTTAATCTGCATTTCTCGAATAATTGCTCTCAATGGCGAGGCCTTCGCAGATGTAATTTTGACAACTTTAAAGGAGCTCAACTGGATTCTAAAAATATAATTTCCAATGCTATGATTGAACCGCCGTTATGTCCGGATAGCATGGTGTGGTGCGAGCCTTGCGTCAGGAGTATCTACAAAAAGAAATTCCGTATGACCATTGCTTCAACCACAAATTGCAATTGCTTATTGTACGTGCTATTTCTGAGTGCAAAGAACTGCAGGACTTCTTCGACATATGTAGAAACTTTAAAACATTTATTTTTAATGCTTAATGTGGCGGCCATGTATCAAGGTGATAAATTGAAGCGGCTCGAGGATCACCGTTAAACAGGACATCTGCAGACTACACAAGCAATAACAAAAATTATGATACAGTTGTGGATTTGCTCAAGCAAATTTCTTATTCTTATAAATTAAATTCTTAAATGTAAATTCTTATAATTCAAGTACTTTATCAAAAGTTGAAAGAATCGAGTCGGAACATGCAATAAATGAATCAAATTCAGTCATTCAGAAAGATCGCCTACTTGGTGAATTGATACCACTTCCAGCTTTCTGAAATGCAAAGTTTAAATAGTCTGTAAATACTGTTAAAACCATATCAATATTATTGGAGCTATCTCCATCGTATCCAGTCACGCCTCATTCTTATTTTTCAGTATCATATCTGCTCACCAACAAAGTTCAGGTGATCTCCAAGAGCGATGATACCGAGCGATATATGATGGAATCTTTGGATGACACACCTTTGTATTTTTCCCTCGACCCGCCTCCGCCCCCCCCAATACCAGAATGTCGCGGCTGCAAAACCGCTGTGCCTGCTACGTTATTAGTAATAAATAGGACTTAGTTTTAGATTAGTATTAAACACACCCTGATTAAATCCCATTTATTTTCAGTTAAAAAACTAAAACTTTTAATGTAAACTTATTTCAATGGCCAACTCAAAAATTCAGAGTGATACTGTTGAGGGAATATTTTAAAAAATATATAATAATCTAAATTGTTTAAATTAATAACTATTAAGAAATATTAATATTTTTCATAAATGTAAGTATTTATGTTGGAAAACGTAAAATTATATTTCCTGTATAAATAGGTTGAATAAATGATAAGAAGGAAATAAATAAGAGAAATAAATAAAAGAAAAGAGAAGTTATTTATGTTTAAATTTTCAATAAAAAAGAATAGCAATTATAAATAATTAATTAAAAAAATAAGTTACTTTGTTGATACGAGAGCTGGCTTGGCGTGGCAGTCACGCAATGTAGAAGATGAGGAGTTAGTGGGTTATGGGGAAAATGCAACGGTATCTCACCCAAATAACGCATAGACTGCGCCATTGAGCACTCCGACTCGCCGACGGGAATAGATTTCGTGACAGTCGAGTTCAAGAAATAATCTTTCGGAGAAAACGTCAAGATAATTTTGAAACCCGATTTAATATCGTCGAATTCTTCGATCACGAAACTGGTGAGAGACTGAAGTGGATCTTCGTCGTGTTTCGAGATGCGTGACATCAGTTGGAGATATTTACACAGCTCATTGATCCAGAAATTCGGGATCGATTTGATTAGATTCACCTGTTGCTGAAATAGCGGTTGTCGGCTTTAATTGAATTTCAATTCTACTTCGAGAATTTCTTCGCTCAATTGTTCGTTGAGTTTATCGATATCACCTTGGACCTCATCGATCTTTTCTATTAGGGAATTCTAAACTTGATCTTGGTCAACTTTGCCATTGCTTTCTGTTTTCTGTATTTTTGGTGCAGACGCATATATGAGAAGAAACTTGAATATAATTCAGATTTAATATCGATTTCGAAATCAGAACTTTGCCGGAAGATTATTTAAAAAATAACGGAGTCTTTTGAAGGATATAAATGAAAGTAAAACTCAACTGCTATATATATATATATATATATTTGTATTGCAAAGTACGATTTAAAAAAAATTAAATTGTGATCCTGACTATTCGCCAAGTTTCTAGGTGATCAAAGTATAAAATCGGCCAGGTGCCAAATAACAGTTTGTGTTTTTAATAATTTTTAAATCTCAACAATACGACATTTTCTTATATTGAATATACATACTTGTTATTATGAAAATAAATTATATTTATTTTAAAAATTTCAAAGTATATATTTGCTTGAAATGACAAAAGCAATTTTTCAAAATTTATCACAATATTTACTAAAAATTTAGGATAAAATTACTTAACTAGTGCAATTAAATATCGAAAAGGCTTTTATCTAAAAGTATTCACTATAGCGAGATATCTCATACATAAAAAATTACCTTATCAAAACTACAGGGCAAAATTATAAAAATATTTAAGACTATTACTTAAACGGATAATAAGGCACCTAAAATTAAATTATGATATTTAGGTGATTGTTGTAAAATCCGACATAAAATGATGATAAAATATTATCAGAACATCAGAAATATTTAATTATTTGATCATTGATTTTTAGGCTTTTTTTTAAAAACCATATATGAACTTCCTTAATTTAAGGCGCAAAATTCATAGAACAACTTGGATCGAGACAATTGGACAAAGAAAAATTAAATGAAAATAATTTGATTATGTTTTTAAACATTAAAAAAATAATTAATGATTAAATGAAAATAATGAAAAAAAAATTAAAAATGATAAGAAAAAAGAGAAGAAATAACAATCATAGAAAAAATTGATAAAAAGAAAACATGATTTAAAAGAAAATTGGTAAAAATTAAAATTAGGTCAACATAAAAAATAACATAAAAATTAAAAAATACCAAGTAAAAGTCTGATCGATGAAAGTTTACTTTGATGTTTATTTTTGTTCTACTTTATGACTGATTTCACAACTACCTAAAAATTATCATAAAAATTTTTTACTACTATTTGTCAAGTACCGAGTTCATTATTATGAAATTGCAATTGTGGAAAATGATTTCTAAAAGAAACAATTTTTCCGGGAGTTTTATTACTTATTAAAATACATTTATTTCCCTTATATAATTACAAGACATTTCGCTTTTGTTTAATCAATATAATTAGTTTAAATAATTGTTTGCATAGAAATTCAAAATTCAAACATTTGACATTGGAGGAAATATATCATTTTTGAGAAGAAAATATTTTTTCTACGGATTTTTAATCTATTTTTAAACGATTTCTTCTGACTTAAAATGGGAAGTAATAAATCGAAAATCGCTTTCGAAATTTGCATCGTGTCGGGTGATTATAAAGATGTGGAAGATCAACCGGCGATATTTATGGTTCTATTTGATGAACATCAGCGCCAATCACCGACATTGTCGTACACGAATTTAATTCAAACAGAAGACGGAAAAATCCAGGCCAAGTTCTCGATAGAAAATAAAATCTGGTGCAAATTAAAAGTAGCGATTTCGTTAATTTGATGAAAAAAGAAAATTGAAAAAATCTTTCTAATAAATTCGCATTTGAGATCGATATTTATCAATCAATTGTAGAGCTTTAAAATTAAAATAGACTCATTAATTTAAGAAATAAATATGTAAAGCTAAAATGAACTTAAATAAAATTAAAAATAAATAAATAAACAGTTATAAGTAATACAAAAAATTAAAAAAAATTTAAATGATTTTAAAAATTATGTCAATAGAAATTATAAAAAATACGTTTTAAATTTACAAAATCAAATATAAATTAAAAATAAATTAAAGACTCGAAAAAAACAAACAAATAGAAATATGTTTTTCTTCAATTGAAAATAATTAAATTAAAAAAAATAAAATTAAAATAAAAAATAAGGTATTAAAATTTCAAAAAACGTAAGTATCAAAAAAAATAACAAAGTTAAAAAATAACAGTATTTTTTAAAATATAATTACAAAAAATAATTAAAAAAATTCTAAATAAATAAAAAGTTTGTAATAGAATTAAAAAAAAATAAAATGAAAATTTAAAAAAAATATAATAAATATTGAAAAATTTAAGTATGAACAAAATGAAAGTAAGAAAAGTTTAAGAAAAACTCAAAATTAGTGAAATTCTAAAACTAAAAAAACTCAAATGTTTAAACATTTTCCTACTGATTTTTGTATTATTTAATAATAAATAATAAATTGAAAATCGCTTTCAAAATAATTATGGTTTTATTTGATGAACAACGCGCCAATCATCGACATTGTCGTACACGAATTTAATTCAATAAGAGGACGGAACAATCCAGGTCAAGTTCTCGATAGAAGATAAAATCTGGGGTAAATTGAAATTAGCGATTTCTTTAATTTGATAGAAATAGAAAATTGGAAATATCGTTCTAATAAATTCACATTTGAGATCGATATTTATTGTTTAGTTGTAGGGCTTTAAAATTAAAATAGACTAATTAATTTAAGAAATAAATATTTAAAACTTAATAAACTTTACAATAATAAAAATAACAAAATTCTAAATATTAAGAACATTTAGACAAATCGCGTTTGAACTTTTATTAGAATAACATTTAGAGTCATTACGACTCTCAGAAGGTCTTTTATCGTTTGTCATCGTTCTAATTCGTTTTCTTATTTTTTTTAATCATGATTATTCAAAAACTTTTTCTACGTCATTTTTTTAAATATATTAATTAATATTAATTAAAAATAATAAATTTTACCATTTCTCAATAAATCCCAAAATAATAAAAATGTCATCAAATTATTAAAAATGGATTTAATTTAAATTTTACCAAAAAATATTAAACTTAATTTTAATTGTTAAATTAAAAAAATGAACTTATAAAATGATTATTTTAATTATGTTCGAATAGTCAATCACTTTATATTTAAATAAAAAAATACCAATTTCCATCTGGGTGGGGGAATAACCATTCTCAATTCAAAAAACTCAAATCAACATACAGCATCACTACATTTACACATTCAAACAATTTAAAATATTCGTCACAAATACAAAAAATAAAAATAATTATTTAAATTATTTTAATAATTTTATAAATAGAAAATATAAAAAATAAAGTAAAGTTTAGAAAAAAATTCAATAAAAAAGAAATAAGTTTTTCAATAAAATAATTACATTTTAAACAATAATTAAAAATTAAATACAATTTAATGTTAAAATTAAAAAAAACGCAAACAAAATAAAAAAACTAATAAACATTTGAGATTGATATTTATTGATTAATTCTGGCGATTTAAAATTAAAATAAACTTTAATATAATATAAAATAAATAAATAATATAAAAAATAATTTTTATATAATATTTTAATAATTGCATTAAATAGAAATTATAAAAAATAAATTTAAATTTAGAAAAATCAAATATAAATAAAAAAAGTTAAATATTAGAAAAAATACAAAAAAAAGAAATATGCTTTTTTTCAGATTTAAAATATTGCATTTTAAACAAGAATTACAAAATAAAATAAGCATTAATACTAAAATTAAAAAAATGCAAACCAAATTAATAGAAAAAAAACATTTGAGATTGATATTTATCAAGGTTTTCACACAGGTTTTTCGCCAGGCTATGCATTCATTTTATCCTCAAGCGACTTCATAAAAATTGATGCCATATTTGGTGCTAATGGGGAACCCATTGCGACACCGTCTTCCTGAATGTACCATTCATCATTAAAAAAGAATGTAAGGATAGAACCTCATCCATTTCAGAAGATGAGTTTTCTGTTCTACAAAAGGGATTCGATTCACATTACGAACGACAGTTTTGTGAATCTCTACTAATAAGACACTGCAACCCATCAATTAACATTCAGAATGGGCAAAGTAAGGGCGCACAGAATTTTAACAATAAACTTAAAAATGTGTGAGTTTGTTTGTCTCAAATTTTTTAAATTAAAATAAACTGAATAATTTAATAAATAAATATTTAAAAAACTTTAATATAAATAAATAATTTGCACAAATAATACATAAATAATGCAAAAAATAAAAATAATTATTTATATAATTTTATAATTACCTAAATAGAAATTAGAAAAAATAAGTTTAAAAGGTACAACAATTAAATATAAATAAGAATCAAGTTAAAGATTAGAAAAAAAACAGTACAATTTCTTATCTTGCTCTGTTTTAATAGTAAACTTTACATATCAATGCAAAGAATACATATAATTTAAAAAGGGAGAAATATCCTTCTCATTTCATCCAGGTGAAGTTTTCGATAGAAAATACAATTTGGTGTATATTTGAAGTAGCAATTTCATTAATTTGATGAAAATAAAAATATAATAAAAATAAATAATTGAAAAATTATAAATAATATTAGGTTGAGGAATAAGTTCCCGCCGTTTTTTGAAAAATTAAAATTTTATTTTTTAACAAAAAAGTTACTACAAATTAATCACAAATATAATCTCCACCATTGTTCACGATTTCTTCCCAACGTTCAACGAGTTTTTCAATGCCTCTTTTGTAGAAATCGCCCGGTCTTGACTCAAAAATTGATTAAAATTGATTGACTAAAAATTGATTAAAAATTCAAAAAACGGCGGGAACTTATTCCTCAACCTAATATAATTAATGTCTTTATATGTTTTAATCATTGAGATCACGAAAAATTCAAACAGAAATTTAATACCCAGAACAAATGATTTTTTTAAAAGGTTCTTATATATTTCAAATATTGATTGTGCAATAAACGTAATCATTTCATAATTTTACAAAGTTGTAGCGTGCATTTCGAACTTTAATTTTAGGATCCAAAGGTTTAATATTTAACGTTTCACATGTCCTTTTCTTGTAATAATTTTCAAGTTAAGTGCATACAATTTTAAAGATTTGCGTATTTATTTACGTAACAGTAAACTCTGTATAAAATCAGAATCTGGACTTTTTTATTTAATTTTTTTTAATAAAATTGGAAACCGTTCTATTTGACTCCATTTTTTTGGCGTTGAATTTTTTGAAAGAATTTTAAGAATATAGTTTTTGGCGCTGAATTTTTTTGAATTTTTTTTGAAAATTTTTTTCGGTTTATCTTTCCAATATCGATAATCGATAATTTCCCGTCTTAGATTGGTTCGAAGATAACTATATCGGAATACCTCGTCTAAATGGTACAAGAGTTGTTGTATCATACACTGTGAATATACCATACAGTCTTTACATGAAAATGCATCTGCATTTTTGTGTAATTCCCATTTACGATATTCTAAGATCATATCCAAACTGCTCAGAAAATTCATCCTGTTTTTAAACTGAGGGGTAATCGGCTTTTTCAACGTCATGATAAACTCAATAGCCTTATGATCGGCTCTTAACTTAAATTCGGCACCATACAAGTAATGCTTGAAATATTGCGTGAAGGGAAAAATTGCTAATAGCTCTTTTCTGGTAATGCAATACCAAATCTAATGTTTTGTCTTTGACTTAGATCTGTATGCAATCACCTCTTCTTCACCTTTCTCACTCTTTTGGGATAACACTGCTCCTATCGTATCAAAAGAGGCATCAGTGTTATGAGGAGGTAATTAATTTTTGGTTCGCTGATCAAAATTTAAATAGTTTTAAAAAATATTATTTTGAATTAAAATCAAATTGAAAATTTTAAAATTAATTAAGTATTTTAGATTTTAATTTAAAAAACATTCTTTATTATAAATTTTATTATTTTAAAATATATTTTCTATTTAATTTCTTGAATTAATTTAATGATGTGATTAAAGGATTAAATATTTAAAAAATAAAAGATATAATTTGAGTAAAATGAATTCTGATATTGACGTCACAAATACTTTTCACAAGTGTCTAATATAAATTCTTTCCCAAAATCAGGATAACAAAGTATAGGTGCCGATATTAGTGCTTCTTTTAGTTTTTTAAATGCAGCTGAGTGTGAATCTGACGAATGCAGAATGTCTTTCGAACTTCCACACATTTTTTCTTCCAATAGTTTTGATAGTTTTAAATAATTTTTTATAAATTATCTACAGTGCGTTCAAAAAGTAATTGTGCACCTGCAATTTCAAAACAAGAACGATATCCTGTGTTCTAAAAATCAATAACAAAATATTTTGAATAGTCAATTTTATGTGAAGAACAATGACCATCTCTTAATTTAATTAAAATAACAAGAAAAGAGTCACAACAACTGCTGGAAATGCCCACCAAGTTCGCGAATACAAACGTTAATTCGACGTTTCAAGTTTTCGAACACTCGATGAATTTCCTTTTGGGTGATGGCTTCAATTTGGTGTAGGATGTTATCACGTAGGTCTTACAAAGTTTGTGGTTTGTTTCGGAAAACCTTTTGCTTTATCGCTCCCCACAGGTAAAAGTCCAAAACACTTAGATCTGGGGATCTTGGCGGCCAAATTCCTTTGGAAATGATTCTCTTCGGGAAGATCTCATTCAAAAAACGAAGCGAAATGTTTGCGGTATGTGCTGTTGCACCATCCTGCTGAAAATAGCCAGTCGATCGTTCTTCTTCAGTTAACTGGTCGATGAAAGCAGAAAGGATTTCCTTGGAGTACCTTTCTGATGTTATGGTTTCAGTAAAAAAGATGGGACCAATTACACGCCTCTTGGACATTGCACACCATACTCCAACTTTCAAGGAATGCAGAGGCTTCTCAACAAATTCATGCGGATTTTCACTGGACCAAACTCGAGAAT
>MQRK01206585.1:40264-50529 GCA_001938485.1 Girardia tigrina | reverse complement strand
ATAACTAGTTATCGACCCCCCCCGGGGGGGGGGTATTTGGGGAGAACATACATTTTTCCCCTACTTATCATCTTTTTAATTTTCATTTATATTTTTTTAATTTGGAAAAAGTGTTGCATCATATCATTGGTCCTTCATCTCATTTATTCATTTTGTTAAAATTTCAGTGATACATGAAGTTAAAGTTTAAACGTCACAAACAATTGATGATATTAACAGTAACTAAATGAATTAACTTTTATAACACATGGTAAATTATACTAAAAGTTTTGCGAAACTTTTGTTCAATACATACTATTTATTGACAGCCATCGTAAATCTAAAAAATATTTACTGAGAAAATAACTACCGCATTCGTTTCACCTGGTATTCAATTACAGAAGCTTGATCATGCTGCTTTATGTAAGTCGTTTACAGAAATGTTGCATCAATGCCCATTAATTTCCACCTGTAACCAATTCATTCCTACACTAGCGTATGCTTAAAAGAAAAATGTCATAAAACTAATGTCTGACGTTCATTTGTTCATGATAATTTACGAAAGTGATGTCTGTGGAAATTAATATTCTAGAGTCCCTCTACAAGTCATACATGCTCAATTTCATGTACCAGATCAAACTCGTTATATGTCATACAGTGGATTATATGATTCGATTTCTTGAAATTCTACGTCAGTGTTATGTAAATTTTACGATGGGTGCCACAGGGTATATGTATAAATCAGGAAAAGTTCTTAAGACAAATTATCTTCATCAATTTCATGTAAGCTGTGTAGAACATTTACTGCACAATTTTCTAATGAAAGTGAATTCGAAATACTGTCAAAGCCTTCACAGTAAAGAACCCTAAACGCCAATGCATATTGAGAACTATTTGATAACCACCTCAAATTTTTGTCACAAGATGAACCACATGGTTCAAAGATGTCTTTTACATTGGGTAGCATTTGCTAATAGTTCGACAGATTGTAACTTCTCTTGAAAACAAATGGGTCTTTCTTTCTCGAGCCAAGGAGACAGTTATTAACTCTACTGTTCCAAACGACTTAATCAATATTTTATAACATTAGGAGCTGACACATTTAGAAGAACGTTGTAAATCTCCAAACTATAACCCATGTGCCATTAAATATACTTAGGTAAACCTTTAGAGAGTAGCAACCTAGTGGACATAAGAAAGAGAGCAAGGAACAATGTGTCACTTCACTTATACACCAAACAATTGCAGCAACGGAATTGAGTTTTTCCATACTGAAAAGTATTTTGAGTCAGAATCGCAACTTCGATTTGGAAAATGTCTTAAACTATATCATTCTGAGTGTTAACTTCACTTCTTTAACATTTTATACTCAATTTTGTTATTACAGTTTACGCTCTACTTGATCTCTTAATTCTACATTTTAAAGGTTAAAAAATTTAGGAAAAATAAAATCAAATTTTAATTTGTTAGATCAAAAATCGTTCACCTTAGATATGATTAAGATTTGTGTGATTCATGCTATACTTTAACTTAACCTTTTTTACAGTCAAAAATACCCAAATCAAAGAATACTTAAAGTCAACATTAAAGTTTTTTATTTCAATTAATAACTATGTCCGGAATTCAAATTGTTATCATGATTTATATTATGATGTTGTTATCGTTATTATTGTTGAGTATGTAAAAATATTTAAAAGTATGAAATATAAAATATTTAAAAAAATTATGTATTTGTTTTAATTAAATAGGTATAATAAAATTTATTTACCTTTTTATCATAATAAATATTATTTATATATAAATAATGAAAATAAAATAATTTAGAAGAGTAAACAAATTAAATTAAATAAGAAAGTGTTTATATACGAAAGAAAAACAGTTTATTTTAAAGATAAATAAAGATAACAATATATTAAAGAAGGACTATAAAAAGAAGAGAAAATTTAAGAAAGATAGACCTTATTTGAATTATATTTTAGAAAGATTGACCTTATTTATTTTAAACTTGAATTATATTTTAAAAGTCAAGTTATAGTTTAAGTTCATCGCGTGTGGTCAGACTAAAGTTCATTGCGGGTGGTCAACAAGAGGAATAATATATTGAAATNTGAAACTTGTGACGTAGAATTAAAAAGGTATATAAGCCGAGAGCACTGAATCAAAAGGTCAGAAAAGAAAAGAAAGGTTGAAATTGAATTTATTGAGTGAGAATCCAAATTGTCCTAAAGTACGATTAACATATAAGTATATATTTTTCAGTAATATATCTTTATATATTTAAAATAATTCTGAGAAAGAGAATTCTCTTCTTGGTCTTATCGTAAAATATAAAATCTCGAATAAGGGCTAAGAAATCATTTTCAAAATATTTGTAAAAATTATTTGTAAAAGTTGTAAAGTTTGATAATAAAAATAAACCTTATAATATCAAATAGTCTTATTCTTTTATTTCCTATTTTGATTTATAGATCACCCGATATCCCAACATTATAATAATTGGATTCAGTTTCTCTATTACACTCTCATCTTGAGGATTAAATGAATCTTTATTCCCAAATTCAATATCATGAAGGACAATCTGTGATAATTTTGTTCGCGTTTGTTTCGCTTCGATTATTTTGATATTGATGTGTATAAAATAATGATATAAGACGTTTAAGTTAAAAGTAAAGTTAAAAATTAAATATAAAGAGAAATTAAAAATTGAAATTAAATAAAAATAAAACAAGACTAAAATTCAATTATTTAAAAATAATTAAAATTTGAAATTAAGTTAGTTTGAAAACATTATTCAAACTAACAAAGAGAATCGTTGTCGATCAAATTGGCCAAAATCAGAGCGAGTAGGATTCGATTAAAAAATTAAGGAAAATTATTCACTTTTTAATTTTCTCTTTTTGTTTTTGATTTTGTGGAAACGCTTGAATTGTTTATTTTTTCGAGCTTAAATTTGAAATAGAATCACTGATTGTTAATATATTTTGTGAGCTGAATTTTGAAATAAAATTTTATATCTTAAATTTTTGAACGATGAAAAGCTGAATTTCGATTTAGAAACGATTGTCTCGATTAATTAGAACAAATAAGAATGTTTCATTTCTGTATAGATTTCTGATATTTGTGAGTGAATTGTATTATTTTTGTGAAATTACGATTTAAACAGTATATTCTAATAATCGATTTGAACTTTTTGAGTACAATATTACTAAATTATTTTAAAATTCGTATAAAAATGATGAACTCGGATAAACACAATATACAATTGGCCCAACATTCTGACAGCAACGAGATAAAATTCTGCACATTCTCTACCTTCGTCCGGTTCTCGATGCAACTCTGGGATCGGGCGGATCAAATAACTTACTATTTTTTTATATATTATATAAAAGCCCAGAGTTTCACCTGCGTAACGCTCAATCACACACAGACACTTATACACATACATACATTCATCAACACACTTACACACATGCAAACATTAAATTCACTGCCATTTAAATATTTACATCCAGAGTCACCAAACAGTACATAAAAAAGATTTTATTATTTCAACACACAAACACGTCGTCCATATGAAATCTAGGTAGACAGAAAATTACAAATTTCCAAAATTTGATTTTTTAAATTTAAAACTTTACAAAAACAGAATTTCCAGCGAAATCTCATATAAATTTATTCAAGAAAAATGTATCAAATTATTATATATATATATATATATATATATATATATATATATATATTTAAAAACCCAGATTTTGATCTGCGTAACGCTCAAAGTTTACTGTGATCAAATTTTTTACTTGCTTTTGCATGGCTTAATTCTTTAATTTTTTAATCAATGCATGCTCCAGCTAATATGAAATTACAAGTCAAAAATAAGCAGCATCAGCGGAAGTGCTATATATATAATAATATGAGAGAACGATTGCAGATTTTTAAAATAGTATCTAACACATGCATATGAAATATATTTTTTTTGAATAATTATTATGATTTTAACATTAAAACAGAAAATTTCAAAGAAACTCCAGCTCTTTTGTCATATATGACGGGTCTTTTTCTAGTTTGTCATATTAATGTAACAGTACTTTAAAATTTCTGTTTTCTAAACAATTTTTAAATTGAATTTACAACGTTAAATTTCAAGTGTAATGTTAAAAATAGATAAAAATAAACAAAAAACACTTTTTTTCTAAAACTTTAAACTAAAAAACAGCATAGTTTCATTAATAAAAATAATAATCATTTATTAAAGTAAATTTTCTGAAATTTCTTTCTGTAAATCTCTGTCCAATCTCACATATCCGACCGTTCAAAGTCGCAGAAATGAAATTTATTTTCAAGTTAAATTCAACTTTAAAGACTAAAAAAATTTACATTAAAATTTTTTTCTAATTGGAAATAATTTCTGTTAATCAAAAAGAAAAACTCAAAGAAACAAAAAACGAAAAATTATTTATTGAAACTGAATTTTGTTTTAATATTCAAAAACAATTTGTGGAATTTAAATCTGTTGACAATGTCGTCTGTTTTACCTCTGGAATTAGTCGATAAGTGTATTGGATCGCGAATTCATATTATTATGAAAGATGACATTGAAATCGTCGGAACATTATTGGGATTCGACGATTATGTCAATATGGTTCTCGATGACGTCACGGAATTCGAATTTACGCCTCAGGGGAAAAAAGTCGCCAAGCTCGAACACATTTTGCTCAACGGTAGCAATATCGCTATTCTCGTTCCCGGGGGAGAGGGACCCGAGTTGTGAATGTCGTGACGCAAATAGAATCTTTGTTCCCTTTTGTCTTTTGTTTTTGTGTAATTTTAGTGCGAAATATTTTTTTATGTGTATTAAATAAATTTGTTTATTTATTCGATCGTTTTTGATTAATATTCTCCTAATTCTATCAGATAATCGAATTTAAATGTGCTTTTGAATGAGAAATTAGAATAAATGATGGAAATAGTTAAAATACTTTTAATCAAATACTCATTTTTATAATTCAATATCAAATATGAAAATCATTTTTTTTAAAATTTATTTTAAATTGGTTTTTGAAATTCATGAAATAACAATATTGATCAGTCATTTTATGCACAGATAAGTAACATTTATACAAAATATTCTCATAGACTTTTTAATCTCCTTGTTTAGATGAAGAGATTTTCAGTCTTGTTATTAGTGATTTCTGTTATCTAATTTCGACGATTTCTAATTAAATCATTTTTCGTTAAAGTAGTTCTTTCTACATCCCATTTATCTGGTCTCATTCTTCTTGTTTCCGAGAACTATTGTTTTGTAAATACATTTTGATTTTCTTTAACATGAAATTGGAAACTTAGCAATACATTTATCTCGAATCCATGTAATCAATAAAGGTACCGGAGTTGTGAATGTCGTGGCGCAAATAGAATATATTTTAGCTTTTATGTAATTTTTGTGCTAATTGATTTTTATATGGATCAAATTATTTCGTTTATTTTATTATTAATATGCGCTTATTATTTTTGGAAATCGAATTTAAATGTCCTTTGAAATAAAGTAACGAGTATTTGATTAAAGTTAATTTTGATTATTTCCATTATTTAATCGAAATTCTTATTTAAATATCAATTTGAATGTATTTGCTTATCGGTCTATGACAAGATTAACATTAAGCGCATTTTAGACATTTTTTTGCAAATTAGAATTTACTACTCAAGGCAAAAAGTTGCAAAACATATTTTACTTAACGGAAGTAAAAGCGCTATTTCCGGGAGAGGGACCCGAGTTGTGAATAGAATCTTTGTTCGCTTTTGTTTTTGTATATTTTTTGTGCGAAATATTTTTTTATGTTTATCAAAAAAAATTGTTTATTTATTCGATCGTTTTTGATTAATATTCCCCTAATTCTATCTGGTAATCGAATTTAAATGTGCTTTTGAATGAGAAATTAGATTAAATGATGGAAATAATTAAAATACTTTTAATCTAATACTAATTTTCTTCAATATAAAGTTATATGAAAATATTATAATTGTTACGAACGTTTGGTGAACTTTAAATTTTGAATATTTAAAATGTAAAATTATATTTATAATTGAAATAAGTTCAAATAATTTATTTACATAAGTTTTTAGAAAGTAATTTAAAAATGAAAATTTTAATTAAAAAGGATGTAAGAAAGCAAAACCTAAGGCAGTTGCAGCAAGATATATTTCGAATACAAAAACTACCGTGAAGAATCACCAATTAAAACAAATGAGATTAATATCTCTACACGCCCCTGACATCACGTCACACAAGCCGTGCAAAGGGGGAAAAGTATTATAATCCAATTGCGGTCTTTAGACCGTACCCAAGTTGCCGAGTTAGGCCGGCTCCCGAATTTTAGCTTGGCTCTCGCGTTAGCCATAAAATTCATTTTCCATGTCGTCTCTCCTCGCTCACAAACGCAGTAGACCCAGTCGACTTAACAATAGCGCCTTCAGCGCTCTCATGGACTTCCTCGGCTAGGGGCACCAGATTCTGCAGCCCCAGTCTGCTGTCACTCATTTTTCATCTTCTCCGTGCCTTCCAGCTCTCACTCATGGGCAGAACTCCTGTTCCACACAAGGATCAATGAGCGACTCATTCGGCATGCTTTTTTGCCCGATATGCGTCCGTAATCAATCGCCAGATTTAACGCCGTCCACGAATCGAGTGCTTTGACGTCAACTCGATCCCATCCAAAATCTCCGCGACGCATTTCTCGATCGACCGCAATTCCACGACCCGTTTTTCGATCATAGAAACAGGACATAGACGGAATGAATGTAATCGAAAAAGGAAAATCACATGTTATCCATGTGGCGACGGGAATGCACAAAGATAAGATGCGAAAAGTGTAACAACACACGACACAGAGTAGGAGACTGTTACACAAATTTAAACAATCAATATTGAAGGAGAACGGAATATACATAGAGAAGAACAACAAATATCGGATGCTCAAATGAGAAAGAATAAATTTTATTCTTATTTTGATATGTCATACTAAATTGGTAAAAAAAATTTATTAATGATAATATGTTTTTTCCCTGTCAGAAAAGTATTAGACCACTAAGAAATATGACAAGAAAACCATTTTACTTTGAATATAAACGATAACGATAAATTCTCAATAATTAATTTGGGCTCCATTCTTACGAATAACCTCGAAAATTCGAGTGTCCATGCTATTCACTAAATTATGAATGACATGTCAATGTTTTTCCAAGCTTTCACAATTACTGATTTAATTTCTTCCAAGGCGTTGAATTGACGATAATCAGTATACACTTCTCTTACAATAATGCCCCACATATTTCCAAGTGGTTGAGATTCGGTGATCGAGTTGGCAATGATTTTCGTGGGACAGAATTGTCTTGGAACCATTACATTGTGTCGTGTGACACAGGATTAGAAGCATTGTCTTCCTGAAAATAAGTTGTAGCCTTCTAAAGCGATGCTTGAAGGGAAGAAGCTTCTCTCTCAATACATCTTGTTAGTCCTTACTGAACATGCGACAAGAAATAAATGCCAATTCAAGCTTCCCATACCCACAGAAGGCCCCTCATACTATCAATGAACCACCACCTAAGTTGCGTCATGGGAAAGAGTGGGGTCTTTTCAAAGATCATGCTAATAGCTAGAGGATCCATCCGGACCCTCTAAATTAAATTTCTTTTCGTCAGAAAAAATTATCTGAAGACACAAACATGTTTCGGTATTAGTCAATTAGTCAAACTATTGATAATACTGTACTGACCTGTTTCCAAACGGGTCAAAACGTGCAAAATCCAATCATGCTTCCTTATGTTTGGGCGTTCGATCTCGAGTAGAGCGCATTTTTAAATAAATAATTTTAGGAAATTCTGACAACATGCGCCTGATGGTATCATGGTGAACTGGTAATAGCAATTCCTCTCAATTTTAACGCAGTTTTGACGATTTTTCTATTACTTCTACTAGACAGTATATGAGGAGGATCAAGGCGGGTTCTGGTAGCATAACTCACGGATCACGTACATAGTTGTAGACCACCATCTTTGAGCGTCCCAAACTCTGGGCAATTTGTCTCTCACTCAATCTCATAGCTTGCAAGGGATTGATTTGGCCTTTTTCAAACTCTGATAAATGCTTACCTCGTGGAATTTCAAATAAGCTGCACTACACAAGTGAAACAAACTTGAGTACAAAATGTCTAAAACGTATTATGTCTGAATACCACATTGCGATCGTTAAATACAATAAATAAATGAAATTACTACAGTTACTTGCAATTAACAGTGATTTAACATTCCTCGATTGTAAAATCCAAATGAAAATTGGAAATCTAAAAATAAATAGCTAATTAAAAATCATAAAATACGTTTAAACAGATAATAAAAATAACTCACAGCATTTAAGAATAGTTTAAATTATAGAAAAGAATGTTCTACTCTCATACACACAAAACACACATACATACAGAGACCAAAACACACCTCATACATACCTCATACACACCTGATTTGCCAGCGTTTAAGAGTGAATCCAGACTTTAAGAGTAAAAAATTTAAATTTGAAAAATGCTGCAAAATTACAATTTATCGCCTGTTAGCAGTGCTGATGACACTGAAATAAGGTACTTTATTGTCAATCATGATATTTTATTAAATAATCATAGCAGCGATTCCGAAGACAGCCAAAAAACAGAACCATGTCGGATAAAAAAACTCGAAAATCGTAATTTTTATATTCAATTTCAAATTAAAATAATTAAATTATTCCAGAATAAGTCTAATCGACAAAGAAAGACTCGTCAGAGCCTACAATATGTCAGAGGATTATTTGACTCTCGCAAGACAGCTTGATATATCCCAATCAGCTGCCAAGAACATCATATACAAATATCAAAAATGCGGTCTCATATCGGTCGGTAAACATGGAGGCCACAAGAAATCTATTATTACCGACGAAATCGGCGAGACGATCATTTCGTATGTGGAGGAGAAACCGCAATCGATATTGGGAGAGATGAAAAGGTATATTGAGGAGAACAGCGAAATCAATATATCGGAATCTACAATTTCCCGCTTCTTCACCGGTAAATTAATAACCATTAAGAAGATCAGGGGCTCCATCCAAGAACAAAATTCAGATAGAGTGAAGGACCTCCGATTTCAATATGCTTTCTGATTTATGAAGGAAGATTGGCGAATGAATCAATGTGTTTACATTGACGAAATCGGATTTAATCTATGAACGACCAGCCGCCAATTCGGTCGTTCAAAGAGAGGTATTCCGATGAATATTGTCATCCCAACAAACAGGGGAAAAAATATGTCCCTCATTTTGGCAATAGGCAGGAAGGGTATTCTGCTATTCAAATTATACTGTGGCAGTGTGGATCATACCAAATATCAATCGTTCATAAATGATTTATCGAGCATTCTGCCAAGGACACCGCATTATTTAATCCAGGATAATGCGAGAATCCATTTTAATACTGTCTCAATATCTATTACATAAGTTATCGTAACTTATCTTAATAATTCAACATAATTTATCATAGTAATTCAGTATAATTTATCATAGTAATTCAGTATAATTTATCATAGTAATTCAGTATAATTTATCATAATAATTTATCATAAGCATATCGTAATTATCATTATTATACCACATTTCCGTTATAATTATATAATTTGTATAACCTATTTAAAATTCATAGAAGGATCATCTCATATTTCATACCGATAGCAAGTTTACATTCAAAGGGCGAACAGTTTTGTATTGGTAGCAAATCGTCATAAACCACTAGGTAATTAATTACTTATGACCCCTCAACTCTGTTGGATCGCTCAGTTACGGGCCTTATTGTTTTTTTTGGTTTGATTTAATTATTTTTTTTCTTTTTTAGTGTTCATAACTTTTCTCAGGGGTGTGTCGCACTCCGACGGATCACCATCAAGGATGCGTCCTACGATGCTCTATCAGGGAATGGGCATTTGTCTGATTTCTCTCAACGAGTGAATTTTAAATGACTTTTTTGTTTTTAAACAAAAACACACCATTTGTTAAATTTATTTTTTATGACAATTAATTTCGACGGTATAACCGTCATCGTCAGGTCTCAAGAAAGAAATGAATTTTAAATCTGCTTATATAGGTAAGCAGTGATTATTTCATCAATGGATTATTATGTCATCTAAACACGCTTAATAGGGTTTTCGAGAGACCCGTTTGCACATTAATCTTAGGATCTAAAGATCTGATATAAAGTGCTTCACAGGCCACC